>JANPWX010000032.1:480446-611279 GCA_024734555.1 Trochalopteron elliotii
CAGGAGAGTAGGATATGGATATGTAGGATATCCTAGCTGTTGCTAGGGGAGCGGGGCAGGGAGTCGAGGCAGGGCGGCCTCAGCCTCCCGCCGCCTTCCCGGCCCGGCCGCGTCCCCTCCGCGGGAAACGCGGGCAGCGGAGACAAGCGACCCCTCCGGGTCTCCCAGCGGGCCCTGCCTCCGCTCCGCGAAGCAAACACGGGGTACAGCCTCCCCCCGAGCGGGCAGCGCTGGGCAGCTGGCGGTGGCCCCAAGCTTGGAGGCAGCACCCAGGGACGCGCAGGCTGGGGCCTGTCCCGTTCACCTCCCTGACCTGTGGATTCCGCCTCCGCAGGCCGCAGCAGCCTTGGACAGGGCTCTCCCTGTCCCTCAGTGCCTGGTTGGAAACCATTTGTCCCTTGGTGTGGGACACGTGCCCAGTTCGGACTTGCCCAGGGCATGGTTGCAGGGCTCCATCACGGCTTGCCCGCGGAGGAGGCCGAGCATCTGCAGAGCCCGTGAAGCAAGGAGGCTCGTAGGGCCGTGTGCCTGAGCTCACTGCACATCCCCTGCTTCTGTTCCTATACACCAAAAATCTCAGGCAAACGCAGCTGAAAGTCCTGGAGGCTCCCCCCACTCAGCTTTACCGTTGATGACTTTTTTCAGGCCAGTGCCTGATGTTCAAAATGCAATCACAGTCGTCAAGTTCTGAATGCAAGGCCGTGAACTGCGGGTAACAACAGAGCCACCATCATTGTAAGGAAAAAAGAATAATGAGATAATTGCAGTTTACATTACTAAGCAACAGTCTCTCTGACAATGAACTTAGTAAGGCTCTGCCATCTATTTAATCACACTAATGAGACAGAACCGCTCCTCTCAGATACAAATTACTCTGCATTTCTTTTAAATAAAGGTCAGAGCTAAAAGCCACACAAGCCACCACACTTCTGCACAACACACCCAGCAACAGGCATCCTTTTTTTGTAGAAGGGACCCAGCCTTTCTGGCTCTGAGCGACCAAGGCAGGGCTGCATAGGGCATCTTGCTCAAACCTCCCACTTTTGCTTCCTGACTGTCTGCCTCTGTGTGTGCCTCAGGCTTCTCTGGCTCAGGAATAGCTCCTTGGTTTGGAGAGGTGAGCATTGGTTCACCAAAGAGGTTTAGAGGGCAAGAGATCTTGGGTTTCTAATTGTTCTAAAGTAAAAGCATGACTAGAGTCTTGTGTAAGAGACAATTATACCCCTTGGTTCTCACTGCATAAAATATGCCTCTTGTTCATCAGCCTGACAGTCAAAGCCAAGCAGGCCTGCTTGGTGAGAGTGTTCTCATTTATCTGGCTGGTGCCATCATGATTACCTTGATATAAAATCTGGTTTTGTGTGTGTCTCTCACCATTTATACCTGATGACTTCCCTTGGATATTTAAAAATTTTGTTTCAAATCTATGCCTCTTTGGGCTGAAGCTGGTCTTAAGAGAGCAGGTCTATAAGTTACTGAAGAAATCTGACTGGCAGTTATGACTGGAGATTATTGACACATGCAACTCGTTTTAATCTGTGTTTGTAAGTCCAGAGCTAGCCCGGGGCTCATATCTGATTTGTTCCCTTGCCACAGGGAGAGGGGATCTGAGGTGACCATGGTACCCTTCCCCAGTGGGTGGCTGCGTGATCCCTCCAGAGGCTGGGAATACTCCCACATGCTCACAGCAGCAATAGGTTTCCTCAAGCCTCACTCCTCACTGCACTTCTTTGCGTTCCTCTTAATTAGCGGGGGAGTAACTCCAGGCTATTCCAGTTGCTTGGCATCTCCTACCTCCTCCACAATCAGCTTCCCTGATACAGTTCATGCCTGTAATAGGATGTCAGCATCGAGTTTAGCTTGGCAAGCCTTTCATTCCCACACTGCTCTTGCCTGCCCACCTCCTAGAGTCACTTCCTAAACTTCCAGCCCCCATCCCATCAGGTTCAGGATAACCCGCAGCTAGCTGTGCTCCCAGATACACAAGGAAGCCTGATCCTTTGGCTTCATGGCAGTCCAGGTGACCCTGCAGCACTTCTTGAGAGCATTTTCCCCTGAGCAATGGCGTGAGGCCAACATAAGGAGATTTAGATGCAGGAGTGACTGCAATAGCAACACAACTCAACCCTCTTCCTCCTCACCAAGACAAAGGAGATGCATTTAAGCCAGTGAGGATCTGCTCATGCAGGCAGTTTATCCTGTTGCCAAAAGCATTCACAAAACAAATAGGCAACAAACATTCTGATTCCACAAGCACCTTACTCTCCCTTGTGTCCACTGTGTATATATACATGTGTACAATTAAGTGCCAGACTGACAGTTTAAAAGAACAAGCACTTCCTGTTATTTACCAAACTGGTGCAATACAGGAAGCAGCAGAGTAAGCTTCTCCCTCTTGGGCTGTGAAATCCAGAATCCAGAGGACACACCTTCAAGCATAAAGTTAACACATTTTTATTTTTTCATCTCCCCTGCTAAGGACATAAGAATTGGACTTTTTACAGGGAGCAGTGGACTGTTATAAAGTTCCCTAATTCAGTATTATTCTTACTGTGTGAGGGTTGCAAAATTTCATTTATATGAAAACCGAGACCCTGGATCAAATAGTTATAAACCTCACAAAATTCAACCACTTCTCACCAACCCAGTTTCAACCCAACACAATGTTCTAACTGCATATTCCTCACCAACAATCTTAATCCCATGCTTTGTCTGAATGGTGTGGTCTGTGCCATTTTTACTTGCCTGTGGTAGCTCAAATTAATGCACATGGTTCTAGTTATTACTTACTTGCAAAACATTTCATCAGAGGATGTGTCTGATTCAGGACTAAAAAAGCCAGGCCACTAAAGGAAGACAGTGCTTAATGAAGTAGCAGGGAAACGTCATGCTTTAAAGGTGTCTTGCACGGAAATAGATTCCATGCTCTATCCTCAGTCCTCCCCATGTCAAAAACAGTAATTATGAGAATGGAGCTAGGAGAAGGAGGGTAGCAATTGGTTGGATTTTTTAGCATGGGGCCACATCAAAGCCAGCAAAGCCCCAGCAGTTCAGTCATCCTCTGGGCAGCCCTGTCCCTTGCCAGCCACTTTCTACTCCTGAGCAGTTACATACTGATGGATGGGTCACATAAGAAAAACACAACTGGACTTTGTTTACTGGATAGAAGTACAGTTCTGTGATTTCTCAACAGCTACAGGAATGGGGAGCTGACAGCTGCTGCTCCACCAGGCAAGGTGTGAGGGATTGCAGGTGAAAGATCAGTGCTTTCCTGGAAAAGGCTGTGATTAATGGAAAGCGTTTTCTCTACCACAAGTCCCTTTCAGCTGATCTGACCAGACCCAGAAACCATAGGCAAAAAACCATCTGTAATTTATGGTTTAAGGTTTAATTTGTTGGCTGTGCTTCAGGCAAGCAGGGAGCACCTGTGGGCCACCCGTGTTGGTAATGGGGCCAGCAGCAGTGCCCAGCAGTGCACTGCTGGGAAGGGACTGAGTGTCACAGCCCAGCTGCCTGCGCTTGTTGGGTTTCTGCAGGAGTCTGAACTGGCTGTTTGTGCCCACGTCCTGCTGCAGCCTGTTCCTGGGGAAGAGAAAGGAGTGCAATCAGAAAAGAGGGCAGCAACAAAGAGCTGCCTCTGAGCCAGTGACACATGCAAAACACAACCTGGCCCGACACAGGAGATCTCCAGCCCACTGAGAGAACAAGGACTCTTGACAAACCTACTCCCAAATTCACTCCTGTGAGTTTCAGATGAGATCCCCAGCCTCAAAAAGCTTGTCTTGCCTATCTGCCATGAAGCACTCTGGAAACAGTGTCCATAGGCTGCTAAAAGAGATCCAGCTTGGTCTCCTGACAACAAAATGCCAGTTACAGCTGTGTCCCCTCACTGCCCTCCATTCACCAGTCCTGTCTGCCCAAGCTGTAACTCTCCAGTGGGACTCCTACCTAGTGATCTGCTGTCACGGCAGAATTCATGTGCTATTGTAGGATGAAACAACTTGCCAAAAAACACACAAAGAAACCAAAACAGAGATAGCAAGTTCCCAAAGGTTAGGAGAGGCCCGAGGATTTTCTCCATACAATCTTTTCTAAGTTTTCCTGCTGGGCAATGCACAGACAGGACCCCAGCTCCTGGTGGGCACTGGTAACACTGGAGGTGTGCCATGGCCACCTTGGCATGGTGACATCACCCACACATGGTCTTCCAGCACTATTGGGAGGCTGTACTGGGAATCTGTCAGGCTGGTGGGCTGTGTTTGGGGCAGCAGACTGCAGCCAGAGTGAAACCCCAAATACACAAAGGTTTGGTTCAGCTCCTTACTCCTGCCTCCCATGTCAGTGCTGTGGTGCTCCATGGGCAACCATCTCAGTTGCAGCTGCAGCCAGAAAGAGCCAGCACTTGTGCCTGTAGGCTGAGGCAGCCCTGTCCCCCAGTGCCTGATCTCCTTCAGCTTCACTGGCTGATTCTCCTTCTTCTGAGCCTCCCTTAGGCACTCCTTGGTGAATAAATCCCTCTGCTACTTTGTCCATCCCACAGGGCCAGGCAGTGGTACAAGGGCTGTTCCAGCAGGCTGGACTAATTATCTCCATCTGTATTATTATTTGTGGAATACTTACATTTATCATGGGGGTGCTTAGGGCCAGATCCCTGTGTCTGAGATTGTGCTTTCTGCTCCAGGCTTTGGCCAGAGACGTCAGTCTTGGTTGGGGTACCCAGACCTCCCCCTCTGCCCTCTATATGGTCACAATTCCATGATTTTGCCTTCAGCAAAACAGGCCCACCTCCCCAGCATGCACAGTAGCATGACTAAGAGCTGAAACTCCTCCAGTGAACATTTTGGGAACTTTCTAAGCTGGGTGATACTGGACTTTGTCTGGTGTCCCGCAGATGCGTGCCCCACCACACCTACCCACCTGGTACTGCCAAAATGTCATCAACACTGCTCAGTGCAGCACAGCAGTGCAGACTATTTAGGGCAGGGGTAAGTTAGTTCAGATATAAACATCAATCAAAATAAGCTTGTCCTTCAGCCGCTTTAAACCTGCCACCCCTGGACTTTGAATGCCATTTTCACTTCTGCAGTTGCTTTGCACAGCCTGATTTTGCCCAGAGGTACACCACAAATCCTGCTCCCATTTTTGTGGGATTAGCGCCTGTCTCAGCAGACCTTTTGGGAGGTGTCTGCAGGCAAGAGAAGGTCAAAAGCTTTGTCTCAGCAGCCGCAGACATCCCGCATTGAGTCCCTCAGGTAAAGAACCGGTTAAAACTTCTCATTCCCATTCAACAGACTTAATGCTTGCAAGATTTTACACCAGTAAGTCAAATGAGAGAAATAAAAGCTGGCAGAAATAGCAATTGAGAGGGGATTGCCTGTATTTCACACATCACAGGGTGCCTTTTGTGCAGGAAGGAAAGGGCTTCTCACATCTCACTCACCACAATCCATCTTGCTGCAGATGGGCCAGGTGTTATCTGCAATACCTCCTTCCTCCCAGAAATCAAGTGTGGCTCCAGTTTGTGACAGCACAGACTCATCTGCAGCTCTATCCCCTGCCTGCGAAACCTGCAGAAACCAAATAACTGCAGGCTCAGGCTGCAGCTGCTCCAGCACTAATGCCCCACTGCAGGAACCAAAGCCTCCCTCCTTTTCCCTTTCACCCTTCAGTGTGTCCCCAGAGGCAGTCCCCCCGTTGCTCTTGCATTTTATCTCCTGTGGAGGAGCTTGGATGTGGGTTTCCTCCTGTTCCTTCCCCTTGCCTGCTCCTCCTGTTGGTTTCCCCCTGAGCAGTCATGCACATTACTGCAGCCATCAAGGACGAGATGATGCTGTTGAAGTCAGAACATAACTTCATGTACCTTTTAGGTTTGCAGATAAGCATTTTCATCCCACCTTGAAGGGGAAAACTCTGCCAGGATGTCCTAAACAAGGAAGTCTAGCTCATAGGAAAATAAATCTAAATCTCTTTAGTCATGGAAGAGCAAAATCCTTCCCTTCAATGGATTTGTTCCCCCTGAAGAGCTGATGGTGCTAAAGGCAGAGCCCACAGTACTGCAGGGCAGGCTGGCAGTGGCTTTGAGCTCCAGGACTACGAGTCCCCTTGAGGCCATGGCCATGGTGGGAAGCTCAGCCTCATGTGATGGGCACCATGGAAGAATGGGCTGAACTACTGCAGATTCCACAGTGAGTTCATGGGGGTTTTCCAAGCAGATTGCTTCACTCACTAGCAGACCATTTCCAAAAAATTGCTGTAACATGCGTGTCCATGGCTGTGACTTGCACCCTCCTGTCCCTTGCTGAAGGCTCTCAGTCCTTCCCTACCACCCACCTATGGTTTTCTTCACTGGCTTTCCCCATCAGCTCTCCATGGATAAAAATGCAAACCAGAAGACCTGCATGAGAGCTGGGAAGAATGGGGATGAGCAGAGCTGTCTCCCAGTGGAGATAAACATGCTCCATCAGGTCTTCAGGACACAGGGAGCTGGCAGCAGCAAGTGCTCCTGGCCCATTGCCCCTGCAGCAGCAGCACTCCAGGCAATGCCAAGTGGATAGACTGAATCAGCACTGATTGAGAATGTAATTTCTTGTGAATTCAGTCCTCCCATCTATCCCTTTCCTGCAGTTTCTCATGCTGCTTCAGGAACTCTTCCTCAGGCTATTTTTAGTACGTGGTTACATCACTGCCAGCGTCTGCTGCTTTGAAACAGGCAGTGGCTACAAACATTCAGGCATCAGCAGCCATGAGCTGTAAGGTTGTTAAGATGGGAGCTTTATCACTCAGCCAGCTGCTGGATGGAGCCTCTCAGTCTTGTCCAGCAGGGAGGAGAAGCACCCTCAGGACCTGGGGGTGCTTTCTGACAGCACTGCCATTGCCTAGCTGTGCCCAATTAATCCTCTGTGTTTCTCCTCTTTCCAAAGAGAGTGTTTATGCTGACCTACTTCTTCCAGAGGAATTTGCAAAGGGTTTCAATGCACATGATGAGCAAGTGGCACCAAAAGCGCTGATTATGCCAGCTGTTCACCCAGAACCCAGACCACTGCTGAGCCAAAACAAGAACATCATGGCTCTGGAGCAAGTAAATGAGAGAGCTGCTATGGCAGGGAAGTAATGATTTCCAGCCTGGCAGCTTGCCTGTGCTTTTGGGCAGTTCATGCGCTGACCAGCCATGTGGAAGGGTGGCTCAGCTTGTAAGATGGCACAAGCAGCCACATGGCAAACAGGAAGCTTCACCTGGCACCTCTTTGCAAAGAGGACATGGGGGTCCCTGCAGCCCCTGGGTGGACAGTTATGGGCAGCTTGCCCAGGGCAAGTGATACAGGCCTGGGACAGCAAGGAGGGGCAAGGGATCTCCATCAAGCCCTTGGCATGCCAGAGAGGCTGCAAATGCTTGGCATGCCTTCCCAGGCATGCTGACGCTGTCACCATGTGTACCAGTACCTCTGGGGCCCTGCAGGGGCTGAGCCACAACGGGTTTTAACCTCTCTCCTCCCCATCTCAGAACTTCCCTGGTAGCCAGCTACAGAAATCTGTGCCAGAGCCATTAGCAGAAGTTAGGAAATAAGGAGATCCAAGCTCTCAGCACCCTTACTCAGGGGCATCCTGTCCTTAAAGTCCCCCTCTGCCCTCCTCCTGCATCCAAGCTGGCCAAAATCCTTCTCCCAGAAGCATCTGGCCAGAACAAGGGCTGGAGCTCTTAAGGAAGAAATTAAATTTCTTCCTCCTGAGTCATTCGCAGAAGGGAACAGCGTGTTCTCCCAGAACACAGATGATATCTTGCTGGCCTCCTGCTGCTCTCCAGCTGCCTGTCACCACAGGGCTAAGGCTCTCCCAGTGAGGCAGCAGGAGGAGTTGGCCAATGGACAAGGACTGGAGGGTATATCACGGTGCCTCTGCCTGGGGAAGGGCTGGCAAGAGGTGCATTGTCAGCAGCATGGGGCAAACACCTCACCAGAAAAGCTCAGCATCCCCCAAAGGGGAGAGGCTATGGATGGTCATCAGCAAATTGCAAAGATCCTCTCCATCTCCCAAAGGAAAAGGAGTAACAGGAGGAACAGGAGATTACAGATTATGTGTGAGCCCAGCATAAAGCCATTATCACAAATTCATAGAATAATAGAATATCCCTGAGGAAGGGACCCACAAGGATCATTGAGTCCAATTCCTGATCCTGCACAGGACAACTCCAGAAAGTCACATCATGTGCCCGAGAGCACTGGGCAGTTTGTGATCTCTGGCAGCTTTGGTGCCATTATCACTTCCCTGGGGACCCTATTCCATTGCCCAACCACCCTCTGGGTGGAGAACCTTTTCCTAATATCCAACCAAAAACCTCACCTGACACTGTTCCATGCCATTCCCTTGGGTTCTGTCACTGGTCATCATAGAGAAGAGATCAGTGCCTGCCCCTCTGCTTCCCCTTGAGAGGAAGCTGTAGATCACAATGAAGTCCCCCCTGTCTCCTCTTCACTTGTTAGTGAGGGCTCAATAATCAAACCCAGAATTAAGCAGAACTGAAGCCTCATCAGTGCAAAACCACAGCTGTATGAAGGCTGTGAGCCCCATCCCAATTCATACAGAGTTCCTCTGCAGGAATACTGAAACAGTTAAAGCAGCCCAAGGAAGCTGTTAGCTCTGTATTTACATTGAGCTGCTTAAAAGGTAAACATGGCATAAGGGCGTGCAGGCTTGCCAGCAGCTGCCACTGACCTCAAAATCAAAGATGCTGTGGGCTGATCCAAAGTAGGGCAGGCTCCATAAGCTGAGTGAGCACAGCAGCCATGCCTGAGATGGGAGGAATGTGAGCTGTGTCTGGCATGGAACAGGGCAGCTGTTTGGCCCCCCTTCCTAGGCCAATCTGTCAGATGGGTCATGGAGATGATGAAGTTTTCTGAAAAAAATATTCCTGATTTTCCTTGTCTCTCATCTCAGAGATGAGGCAAATGCTGCCCTGATCTGGGCAATCTGTGCAGGGATTATTAAACCAAACTGTATCTGGGCCAAGGTTAATGAAAGAGCCTGCAAAATCCTCCTGGCTGCTGTGTTTTGGTTCCCTTCTTGCAAGTGACTTGGCTCTGTGCCAGTGGGGAGGCACAAGGCTGGTGGCATGCACACGTGCTGGGAGCCACAGGGAGCTGAAGGGGCTGCCACTGGCTTTCCCTTCCTTGGGATGTTGACAAGAGGCTCACTTCATGCTTGCTTGTGAAGCCTGTGGCACACCTCTGCTGACAACTGGCAGAGGGTTGTTGTCACCCCTTGTCACTGTCACCCCACAGGGTCACAGTTGGTGTGTCTCAGCCAGGGCTGCAGCCCTCTTGGAGCAGCTTCAGTCCTATTTGCCCTGTCCAAAGGCTTTTGGAGCACAGCTTGTGCCACCCTGCCATGGTTGATGCCACAGAAGCAATCCACAGCCCATCAACATCACAGACAGAGCACCTGTGTTATGTGCAGGTACCCATCCAAGAGAGTTTTCCTTAACCCCCTGCACTGTCCCAAATCCTGCATCTCTGCTTGGGCAGCTTCAAGGCAGCCTCATTCTTGTGGGCTGCCCTGGGGAGGATGGGAAAACACACTCAGGCTCCTTTGCCCCTTCACCTAAATGAACAGAGAAGTTTTTCAAAGTCTGAATTTGTGGTTCTTCATTTTTCTGCCTTTCTTATCACTGAGGGCTTTGGAAAGGGCGAAGTGGGGAAATCACAGCATGAGCTTAAACATCCCTGCCCTGACAGACTTCTTATCACTGGAGCAGTTTCCAGCATCTCAGTTAAAATGAGTAAGTCTGTGACCATCAATGCAAAGCAAAACTAAAAACAATGGTACAGCAGTCATAAGGGCAACAAGGTTTTCTGCTTCTACCAGCCTGAGGCTGCCCAGATCCTGCTGCCTAAATCTGCTGCTAAACCCAGGCTCTCCAGTCCCAGCCTCTTCCCCAGGGCTCTCACCAGGGTGCTTCCCTTCCAGTGCCAGCACCTCAATAAATACTGGGTTTTCCCATCAAATTTCTCTCACACTGGCTAGTGACGCCAGCCCTGCTGTCAAGTGATCAATTCCCTATTCACTGAGTCATGCAGATTCGTCAAAAATCACCCTGGATCCATAGAGACAGGTCAGAGGTTCAAGGCAGAGCTTCAATGGTGGCCCATGGCCTGGAGATGCAACACCATTCTAAGCATATCAGCCATCTGCCCTCATCCTGCATGGCACATCCAGGAGGAGCTACTGCAGTTGAGACAAGCAGAGCCCATACCCCATCTTTTGTCTCTTCAACATCCTCCCTTCAATAAGACACAATTATCTCTTTACTTAAGAGGAAGGGTAATTAACCACCCAAATGGCAACCAAGGAATGTGAGAGTCACAATAGTCCCTATCATGGAACACATCCACTTAATGAAGATCATTGTTCTTCCAGGCCTTGAAAACTTGGCAGCACACCCCAGAACTTTCACCCATTGTGACTGACATCAAAAACCCAGAGGAAACTGGTATCCCTCAAGAACAGCACTGGGAAACAAGGCTAGCTGGTCCCTGCTCTCTGTGGCAAGATCAGAGCAGGGCAAAGGCAGCATTTTGCCAACATTTCTGTTCAACATAGGAATCAGTGCTCAAGGTTTCCCAACCCAGAATATCATTGTGCTAATTTGAATGCCTTAAATATTTGACTTTCATCTGCAATTTAACCCTGCCTGCATGCAGCTGAAAGTAATTTCTCAGTAAAAAGCTGATTTCAGTGCACCTCAGGCTGGGAGCTGCACCACCAGCCCCTAAACTCAGCAGACACTGCTGCCAAGCAGACATCCCTGGCACCACAGCGCCCACTGGCAAGGTCAGCTCAATCCCTGCCATCATTTTCAATGTCCTTAACTTCCCAGGTGTGGATTTGTATGGAGAACAAGGAGGCCAAAGGGCCCATAATCTCTGTGGATTCTGCCATCCTGTCGGAGCTGCGGGCTTTGCTCATCCTGCTCTCCACCTTGCAGCCATGCTGAGGATATTTATGTCACTAGGCCACACTTGTGAGATGCTGGTGATGTCATTGAGCTGCATTTGGTGGACACAGCAGCCACCTGTGTTTACCCGTTCCCATCTCGTGCTGGCACATATATGATTACAGCTTTCAGTTCGAGCCGCCCGTTCTGTTTATATCAAATGCCTTTGAGCAATGTGCTGATGCTTCCTGGGAGTGTTGCTGTGCCAGGCCAGCCAGCCTGGCACCTTCTCATCAGAGATGGCTGCAGGGTGACTCACTGCACCTACACAGCCAAAAAAGCTCCTATGATGGTCTTCCTGCCATTCATGACACACTTACAAGGCTCTAAAGCCACGCTCAAGAAATATAATGAATTCTGCTAATACGCAACTGAAGCACAGGACACCAAGTGACTGCATTGTCTCTGTCCACCAGGACAGGGATCTGTCATACTTCCCAGCTGCCCACAACTACTGTGGAGCAAGGTCACAGCCTGAATGGTTCTGCTCTGCAGTTCCAAGACAGAGGGAGCCAGGCAGCGGGGCCTGGCACACAGCAGCGGGATTTTGGGGTCAGCGCCTGGAGGACAGAAGAGATGTACGTGAGCAGCAGAAAGGCATGCTGTGATGAGATTTGGTCAGAGGCACCCTCAGAGCTATTACCATAAAAAATAAAAGGAGGAGACAGCCCCAAACAAGCTCACCCACCCACTCCCATTCCCAGAGCCACAACGAAATGTTACACAACCATGCCAGGAGGCTCTCTGCCAACGTCACGCCTGGGCAAGAAACGGTGAGAGCTGGGCACATGTAATCAGGAGCAAACCCTATTTATAGCACCCTGTAATAAGCTACATCTGAGAGAGAAGATGAAAGGGAAGATGAGTCAACAGGGTAAACAGGAATGAACTTTCCTCCTAGCGGGGCAGTCAGTTCATGTAATGAGAGACATTACTGGGAGAACTCTCCCCAGCAGCATTACTTCCAGTGGATAAAGGCTGACAGCCACATCCTGCTCAGGACACATCCAACTCCCACAGAGGCAGCCCTTAATGCACCCCTGGGGAGAGAGGCAGGGGCTAGGAAGACCCAGCTATTCAGTTATGGTTCTTTAGCTTCATCCTGCTCATCAGTTCCTGACTTTCTCCTTTCTGGGAGGTGGGGAGAAGCTGGGGTTTTCGGCGTCCCCTGACTAGCCCTGCTTTGTGCACCCATGCCATTTGCAACGTTCCTGTGGGGATTCTGTGTCCTCATTCAGCCATCAAGAGCTCACACAAGGAAGGGGGATGTCTCAGGAGGACCACATCTCAGGGGAGAGGATGTCTGCCCCTAATGCAGCATAACCAAGGTTAGCTCCAGGGAAAAGCAATCCTGAGCTTGGCCAGTGAACTACCCATGTGCTCCAGTGAAGCAAGGGTTAACCATTGGCAGGGATCTCCTTGGACACAGCCCTGGGGACCACCAAGTCCCCTCACCAGCTCAGCAAGCAGCCCCTGCCCAGCCCAGTCACTCACACAGCCAGAGGCTCACACAATGCTATTTTTAGCCTCCTCACTCAGCCTTTCATTCTGAAACCACCCATAAGAAACATTCCCATTTTATCATGAAAACAACTCTGCTGCAAAAATAAATTATGATGACATCAAAGTGCTAAAATATAAGGGGAAAAGAAAGGCCTCCTTGCACCAGGGAGCAAGGAGAGCAGAAGGGTAGCTCTGCTTCTTCCCAGCAGGATGGACAAAAAGCAATTGCCTGAAGTTCTTTCAGAATAAAATAGCAGAGTAGCAAATGAGAAAAGTATGTTAAAATGAGAGAGAAAAGCTGCAGGATGAGTGGATACACTGGCAGTGATGCAAAAAGCCTTCACGGGGCAGAAGGATCTCCTCCATCCAGGCTGGGGTGGCTATGCATGGATTTCACCAGGTTGCATCCCAGGGTAAAGTCTGGCTGCACATTAAGAACTAATGAGCACCAGCCCTTGGTTCCTTGCACATTTCCAGGTCATGAGGAAGATGCTCTAGTTAATGCCAGAACTTTTGCTAACCCATGGCATTGGGAATGCAATGTTTCTGGCCTGTAAAAATAGCTGTAGGCATGCTGGGATCAGGGAGGGGTTGCAGCCAGCACTGCCATCCTGCTGCTGTGCCAGCTAACAGCATGTGCCACGTCCCTCACCTGGCAAAAATGGGAACACCCTGAGCATGGACTGATGCTGTGCCCAACCTCTGTACAGTCCCCCATGCCTTGTACTGGAATGCTGGGGGATGTCCTGGAGACCCTCTGTGTTCTATCCCTGTCCTTGAGACCCCAGGGAGCAGCTGCTGCACCACAAACAGCCATACCATGCATGCCAGTGCCAGGCCCCAACACCTGCCCATGCCAAGCACAGGGCAGGCAGCAGAGATGCCCTTCTGCCATCATAACAGCCACAGACAGCACAGCCCTTAAATGAGGGCAGGGGATGAGCCAAGAGCCTGACCTCCATTTGACACCATAGTGGATGAAACCCAAACCTCAGCTCACAGTGTTTATTACCTAATCAATGGGTTATAATATGCCTGAGGAAATAGACCGTTTCCAGCCCAGGGGCAAGGGCTCTTGCAGGGGAGAGGAGGCAACTGCCCAAGTCCCCACACCAGTATTCTCTTGTATACACAACTGGGCAGGAGCAAGTTCTGGGTTCAACTGTGCTGGTTTCAGCAATTCAAAGCCTTCAGCCCTTTGCAGATACTGCAGGGGAAGAATTCCCTAGAGGAGCAAGGCCCACTGCCTGGGCCCCCAGGACATCTACTACCACCCTCACAGCACCCAGGGCACAGCAGGGAGAGGGAACACACAAAATTGGCTGTCGGCTGCCAGTGTTCTGGGGAGAAACCACAGAGAAGTCACTCCCCTGGGCTGGTGACGCACAGAGCAAAACCCAAACCCTCTGTCCCAGCACACTGACAGCTCTTCCCCGTGTGGGGTCCTGCATGCCCTGAGCTAAGCAGGCTAAGCAGGGACCATTTAACTGTGGTCTGTGAGACATCTCACTGTGCTGATGCAGAGGGAGGCAATGGTGTCCCACACAGGCTTGTGATCCCAACAGATGTGACATCATCTCCCTGCTGTGCAGCTCAGTGGGGACCAGGCTATGCTTGCTTTTCTCAGGGCAACTTGAGTCAAACATGTAGTGATTTTCCAGGAAAAATTCCTGCAATGCTCCCTTTCCACAGCCATCTGCTGCTGGAGCCAGCCAATGGCTTCTCACAGGAACTTACCTGCTCCAGGGTCCTCTGTCCTGGGCAGCCAGGTAGGGCTGAGTTATTTATTTTTGGAAAATGTTACAAATTTACCTGGATGGGAAGGGAATGCCAAATTACCCTGGCTACCTCCTTCCCCCTGCCCCATCTCTATGCATCAGGTCTGGCACTCCTCAACTCCCTGCTCCTGTTAGCAATTAACTGTACTTAGTGGAAGGTCATTCCTCAGTCCAGTTTCTCAAAGAAATGCCCTTGGGGAAAATGCCTATGTGTCATATTACTAACAATGACATCAGCCTATATTCACCCCAGAGGAGTAGGCTGGGATGATACAGGCATGGGCAGCCATCAGAGCACTGTATGTGGTTTAGCCTTGAAAAATGTCTGTCTGTGGTGAGACTGGTGAGGCACTGCTGCAGCTTGGCTGGTATGTCTGCACAGCTCTCCTGGAGCCTTCTTCTTCAGGACTGTGCCAAAGAGAAAGTGAGAAACTACCTTGGTTTTACTCTCCTTGCATTAAACAGACTTGCTGTCTGGTTATTTTAAGAAGCTGGTGTGGCCAGATGTACATGTGCTTTCTTTGAAGTACTGACCTGTGCCAGCTACCCCCAGAGCCATCCAGCCCTGTCATTATTAGAGGTGCCCATCTGGGTTTGTGGGTATCTCTGTTTGCTTTGGGTGTTGTACATGCTCCTGTATTCCTTGGTATCTGCTCCTGCAGCTCCAGCTGGACAGTTACCAGGGTGCAGCTCAACCAGCTACCCCTGAGGTTCTGACCTCCCTGGTGCCACATTTCCCTTTGCTCCAGTTTCAGATAATTTCAGACTCTACTAAAAATATAGAGAGGCAATTTATCCCTTTGTGAGAGGTGGGACATTCCCCACTCCGCAGAAAACAGGTGAGGAGATGAAGACAAACCATGCCAAGGTAGAAAATCCTGAGCAAGTAAGGCCTGACTGACAGGTGCTGACTGTCAAGGCAGCACATTTCTGCTGGTAAATGCAGGGCTGAAGTTCACCCCTTCCCAAGACACGTCCTCTGTATCTCAAAACCCTTTCACCAGATGGACCCCTGTCCCTGCACAGCCAAGGCTCAGCTGCACCATTAATTCAGAAACAACAATTTCTAGTGTTTGATGACATGGGGCTTCTGTGGCCCTTGGTGCTGGTACCCTGGTGTCCCACCATGCAAAGTTATTTTCTCCTGCTGACCATCGTGTCATTAAGTGCTGGCTCCAGAGGCAAAATTTTAGTTGCTTTTGACCACAGGAAAGCTGCAATGGGGCTGGAGCTGAGCAAGATCAAGCACCATATCTAATGGAGAATGTCCCAGCAGCCACACAGAAGCAGCCCCAGAAAACCTGCTGGCTGGTTCCCCATCCCTGTCCTGCCCCAGCAGACTTGATTGGGTCCAGTCCTCTTCAACACACTGCAGGCGCTTCTGTCAGTGTTTTGCAGCACTGGGGAGTCCCTCAGCTCCTGGTAGAGCTGCCACTGGGGGCATTTCCCAGGTCCCCCTCAGAGCATATGGAAACTTGCCAGAACAGGTTTGCAGCCCAGGACAGCCCGTGCTGTTCCCACAAGCAGGTACGGATGCCGCACACTCCTCCGCGCTGCCCAAACGCATCGCGCTTATTGAAGCAGCTGGTTTGCATATCCGGCTCCCTGTGGTCACACCTCCGTGGGCGGGCGCTAACAGCACGGTGACACGCCGGAGGCCTTTCAGGAGCCTTGTGGTGACGCTCAACATCAATCGGAAGTGGCACTTTCTGCCATCTCACCTGGCAGCACCGGGAACTGGAGCTACCTCCGCCGCAGCTTGGCTGCCTGCTCTGTACCACGCAGCAGCATTGCCCAGCTCAGCCTTCCCTGCCTGCCTGGGGCACACAAAGGACCTGCAGCAAAAACACAGTTGAAGGGGATGTCCTGCAGCAGCAGCACCTGGACCCCTTCCCACAGCACGTCTGCTGCCAGGCCAGGGGCATCACCACTCCACATCCTCCTGCAGCCCTTGCAAAGGGGTCCCCAGGGTGTGCTGACCCCCAAGGTACTGCTACGGAGGGTGATGAAACGTTACCAGTGCCAACATCCATGCTGGGGACAGCAGCCATTTAGGGTATCATGAGAGTGGTGGGAGGTGACACTTTCTGCAGTTCTGGCCACACACATCAGTTTTGGGGGGTCTGTGTGTCTCCACACATGGCCCATTTGGGTCCCAAGCTTCAGTCCCGAGCACAGTGGGCAGACACACAGACATAAAAATGCTCTGTATAGCATACAAGCAGATCACCTCCCTGCAAGCACCCCAGACCTGCCCACCCAGGGTGCAGGTTGGACATGGCTGCTGGCGCAAGATTCAGCACAGAGTGTATTATCCCTTATTGCACAATGTTGGAGCACAGTGGGTTTCCTCCCTCCTGCTGCCCTGGATTTCACCCCTCCCTCCCAGGCCTGCCCTAGCTCTCCAGCTCCAGCTCGTTGGCATCCCTGGCTCTATTTTAGCACAGGAGATTAGTTGTTTCCCTGTCAGACATTCATGTTTTTATTTGCCTCCCTTTCAGTTTACCAAATTAGCACAGACAGGCTCCTGCACTGTTTGCCATGGAAGAAGATGCATTGCCACAAATTATTTTTGATTTAAGTAAACAAAACTTCTCCTCTCTTTTTTTAACGCAGTTCTCTTTGATGTTGGTGGTTAATTTCAGTGTTCAGAGAAGCAAGCGCAAGGGCACTGGCCGGGGCCCAGAGTGAGGCACTGGGGACACAGTGAGGTCCCTGCCCTGCCACTTCTGCAAAGCTTGTAAAAGGGTGCTTGTGACCCTGAGCCCCAAAACAGCCCCAAGCTGTAGTATCACTCCAACATCAGCACCTACATCTCTGGTTTCCAAACCAACTGGCCAGTGGCACAGCAGCTGGTGCAGTACCAGCCTGCCAGCCTCCCCTGTCCCTCCTGCACTGCTGTTGCATGTGCCTGCTGGTGCCAGAACAAGGGCCAGGCTCCCCACTGGCACACTGCAGATCACTGCATCATTTCCCTCACCCAGCATGCCACCACAGACACTTCCCAGTCTGGAGCAGCTGGGGAGAGAGACTGGTGGGCAGACATGTGGCTGCCATTGCCATCAGGCATCACCCAGCCAGGCCAGAGGAAACCACACCTTGGAGCTGGTGTAAAGTGTGCCAGCTTGACATCACTGCCTGGTGGTGTGTATGAGGACAGACAGCCATGCTGTGAGGGGACAGCACCCATTCCCAGCAGGTACATGCAGTTGCAAAAGAAGGGATTTGTCCCAGTTTGGCTGTTCCAATTGGCTAGGCCAAGAGATTAACCAGTGTAACAATTTCTTCCTAACCTGGAGGGAACAGCACAGGTTCCTATGCCAAATGCCCAATTAGTTGCTCACCCCCTTCACTGACCCACCCAGCCCTACCATGTTCCCCTCAGACAGTTTCTTTTGCTGTCTCCATCTCAAAAACTGCATCTGCTGTCTACATCTCAAAAACAAGCTGCATTTGCAGCTTGGAGAACACACAACTCCCTGGGGATGGGGAAGGTTGGCACAGGGAAGCAGCAAATTCTGGGGTGAAAGTATTAAATTTCAGGGTGCCAGGAGCCCACCCACCCTTGGCGACTGTGGAGCACCGCAGGGGCTGCAGCAAACTCTGCATGGCACAGCACAGTACAGCACATCGGTGTGGGTGGGACCATAGGCAGGAAGTGGCTGGGTAGGGCCCACACAGCAACCCCTCTGGGCCAGGCCCTGCAGCTGTAATGGTGCCAGAGGATTTTCGGGTAACACATTGGGCAAGGCTCTATGTCAGAGAGGACGCATGGGGTAGTGTTTATGGAGCTATTTCTGGGACCTGTTTTGCAATGGGACAGAGCCTCTACACCCATTGGCATGCAACTACCTTGGGGGCACAGCCCTTCTCAGCATGGCCAGCATGGTGGGGCCAAAGCAGCAACTTTGCAGCCTGGTGCAGAGACACCCCCCTTGCAGTGGTGTCAGCCCTGGACAGGGGTCAGTGCCCCCACTGTGCTCCACACCCTGCAACCCACCTCGACATATGGATGGCTATTTATAGCTGGGGCTGATGTTGATTGGGATCAAGTGGAAGATAACAAAGTTATTTTTAGGTTTATCTCTCAGCTTGTGAAGGCAAATAGGCTTTGCTGGCTCAGACAGGCGCTGCCTAACCTGTCCAGGCACAGTCAGGTTGTGGGACAAGTGACCCCAGTGGTAGGGTTGGAGAAGGGACACACTCCAGATACAATGAGGGCACAGAGGACACAGTAGAAGAGGCCTTGATGCACTGGTCTCCATTGTGCCACCCTGCCTGCCATTTCCATTGAGGGAGAAACAGCACAAGGACCCCACAGCTCCAGAATCTCAGGTCTCAAAAAAACCAGAGCCCACCATGTCTGTGCCTGTCAAGCCCCTCCATCCCTCCTCACTGGGTGGGCAGGTGCCCAAAGCATCCTGTCCCTCCCAGCATGACCATCCTCTCACTGGGACAGGATGCTGGCACTGCACATACTTCTGGGAAGGCAGTTTCAAACCAAGAGCTCCAGCTTGGGAACATCCAACTGCCAGAACAGTTCCTTTAATTACAGAGTCCTGACACTGGGCTGAGAGGCATCTAAAAATATCAAAAATACTAACTCAGCCTGTAAGGTGGCATTTAGCAGAGAGAGCCACCAGGAAAAAACAAAGCAAAAGCAAGGGAGGCTTTTTCAATTGGGAAAGCTCATAGAGTCACCATGTTCTCCTCTAAAATTCCAGTGAAACCACAGCTTTGGAGAGGGGGCAGACAGCTTCTCTGTGGCGGCATATTCCCTTTGCTTCAGCTCCCTGTATGAACCCTGGGGACACAGGATCCCAGCAAGTCAGGGTCTGGGAGAAGCCACAGGTCAGGCCAGACTCATTCCACCGGGTGCCAGTGCCTGTAATGCCATAGTACCTTATATTGGCTTTTAGATTTTATATTTTCTTTCTGATTATGCAGAGGTGATGATGTGACTGGGTTTGGCCACATCTAAAATGATTTCAGGAACTGCCTCAGGCAGTGACCTGTCCCATAGGCTGCCAGCCCTACAGCTGAGACAGGGTAAAGCAGTGGGCAGTTGCAAATAAAGTTTCAAAAAGGCAATTTCTGGGCAATTGGAACACCACATTGTGCCAGTCAGCCCAGCCTGTGGCAACAGGACTGCTGTTCAAGTGCTTGGAGAAGTTTAATGGTCAACATTTGGTCACGCTGAAGGCACACTGGCAGGGCTGCAGGGGGACGGGTGTTGTCAGGTCTCGTGTGGGACCTGGAAATACTTTGGGGCAGATTTCTGAAGGACATGGTGATCATTAAGGATGGGAGGTGGTGCAGAGCCTGGAAATGGGGAACCAGCTCCCACTGGTGACAAAGCTGGAAGAGACACTCCAGCTGCAGTAATGGTCCCAGGAGGCTGATCCCCACCCCCAATGACTATATCTTACACAAACTGCTTCTGATTTCCCCAAAAGAACTCTGAGAACTTCATTGCTGCTGGTATCTGGGAGGGAAACAGGGAGGCCCCACTCTCACCACCCACCGACCTTTGTCCTTCCAGAAAGGGAAGGGGACAGGACACCAGCTGTTCTCAGCACAAGGAGAGGTGTGAGTATGGTGGGACCAAGCTTTGACCACAAACATGCTGCAGAGGAACACCAGTGTCACATCCCATCCCTGCAGCCTGGGACTCAAGGGCACATCTCAGGAGAAATCCTGGTTGTGGTTCAGCTTTTGATTTATGGCAGCTCTTATCAAGAAAGCTTGCTATACTCTTTATAATGGGGAAAACACAGATAGTAGTGTACAAAGGTTTCTGCCACTCTTTCAGTCCCTCCCAGCACCACCACTGAGAGGCTGGCACCTTCCAGGGCTACTCTCATACTTGTCTCCCTAAGGGTTTGTGCTCTCCAGAGTAGTGTGATGTTCCCATCCCAGGAGCTGGCTGATGCCACTGCAGTAGTTTGCTCCCTTTTCTGGGGATCCCTCAATTTCTTGAATGTGAATAACTCCAGCTGAACCCACCGGCACAGTCAACCTTCCTGAGTGTAAGACAACTCCCAACCCCAATGCTGACATACAGAGTTTCAAATACATGGTTCTGCCTGTGCAGCCCTGAGCAGGCAGGAGGGTGGTGCCTGGGCACACTGCCTGTCAGCCCTTGGTGGCCTTTTGCACACCAGCCTCCCTCGGTCATCAGGGCAAGATATCAGGTCCCTGCTTCCCTGCCTGGCATGGGATTGCACCCAGGAGATCTGGAACTGATCTCCTCAATCTGATCTTTAGCAGGCACCTTGCTCGCTCAATTAAAGGCAAACCCAGAGAGAGCAGTATCCCAGGGCTGTGGTGAAGTCAAGTGACAAATGATTGGTATGTAGCATGCCCAGCACGAGGGCACAGTCACCTGGCTCCTGGGGACCCTAGGGATGACCTAAATAACACCCTGAAAAAGCTTTTTGCAGGCAGGTAGTCACTGCCTCATCTGATCCACCATTCCCAACCCAGCCATGGAGACCTCGCAGGAGCTGCCTTTCACTGGTGGGCCACTGGCATGGTGGGAAGGGCTAGAGGCAGTGAGAGGAGAGCACTCCTTCCCCATGGCACCCACCCAGGAGGAAGAGACCAAGGAGAGCACCTGCCCAATCTCACAGCTCCTCAGTGGAGGTCCTCAGCCACACACAGGTCACTCTCCACAGCTGGTGATGCCACCAGCTCCTGATGCCCAGCACATGGAGATGGGGAGGGGTGCCTACGTCCCACTGGTGACAGAGCACCCCAGCCCAGGGATGGCACATGTGCCAATGGCACCATGAGCACATGGGCTTCGTCCCTCAAAGGCCAGGGTGTTCAGGCTCCTGCCAGCATTAGCAGTCTCTCTAGGGGTTGTTTTTCCAAATGCTGCCCATGCCCTGATGCACTCTGAACCATGGACAGCATGTCAGCTGCACATCTCTTGCTCTGGCCCCTGGGTTCTGCAACTTTTCCCTGCTTTCCCCCTACACATCACACACAGCTTCAGCTCAGGAAGCTCGATGCCCACAACCCTATGTCCCTGTGCCTGCTCTGGGAACCACAAGCAGAAACACAGTGAGATCAGGGGTACATGCAGAGAAATGCCTGCAATCCAGTAAATAAAGGTCTTGCTAGAAAGATGCTGGTTAGAGCACGGTGCTGTGCCTTACTCCTGCCCCCACCTTCACCCCAGGACCAGCGAGGAGAGAACGAAACTGGAAGTGGGGAATAGGGAAGTAGCATTTGGCAGGTTTCAGAGCAGAGTGGAGCTCACATCTCAGTCCTGTCCGGCCAGCAGCCTGAAGCCCCACAGGCAGGGCTCACGGGGGGCTCTGCACAAGTGGGATGAGATCAGCCATCCCTTGCCTCCAGCACAAGGTCTGGAGCAGGGGTGTTGGTACCCAAAGCCCAGAGCCCTGCGTGTGTAGGGGATAGATGCGTGGGCTCATACCCTGGGCTGAACTATTACATAAGAGCAGAAACACGTGCGGGCTGCCAAGCAAAACTGTACATAATGTTTGTGCCAGAATCCCAGCTCCAGAGCCAGTGGGACTGGGGAGTTGTGCTCAGGAGAAGCCATGGCTGGGCAGGTGAGGGCAGCTGGGGTGGGCGCAGGAAACTCTTGGAGCAGGACACAGCAACTTCAGGGCAGGCTAGTCAAGGTTCATGCCCCCTCTCAGCCTGTACTATTTAAATTCCTTGTTTGTGAAAGCAAGACCCAAAACAAGCAAATAAATATTAACTGAAAAAACAAAAGCCCTGACAAATCTCACAAAAATTCTCTACGTGGGCTGTGCAGCAGTTGCACAACAGGAAGAAGCTGTTGATCCCATTTCTGTGTGCTGGAGCTGCACTGGCCTCCACCCAGGGCCGCCTGCTCGGACTTCAAACACAGCTAAACCAAAGTCAGGCACTGAAACAGAGAAGACTGCCTGGTAACCTGTGGACAGGTGTGTCTCTCACTAACTGAATCCAGGTCAGTAGCTCTTGAGCACTGCAGGGAAAATTGCAGGAGCCCTTCTGACCACAGATCTCTGGTTGCTCACATAGGAACTGCTGGCAGGGGAGTGGATTCTGAAGAGAGATGCAGAGAGGAGAGGAGAAATACTGCATGGGCTCTCCTGAGCCGTGTGGGATGGGAGGCCTGACATCATTTCTCCAGGGACAAAGGGGGCAGATACATCACCCCCACCTCCTCCATCCCCCCTAGAATGGAATACATGAACTGACACTACTCCCAGCAGTGGTGGCCTGGCCCAGCATCACCTAGTTTTCTTCTTTCACATCCCTCACATCACCTCCCTCCCAAGACCCAAGGCCAACATTTATGGGCTTGTGACAGCATCCCCAGGAGCACTGAGGGGTTTGCGTGCAGGCCAAGTTGAGGCTCTTGCAAAACAGGTTAATTATTTAACTCCTTGCAGGGATGACTTGCCCTTAAACTTCAAAGTCTGGTCGTCTTAAGGCAGGAGAGAATTTAACCCCAAGAGCACCCAGTTCCAAGCATGAGACAGGAATGCTGGACTTTGCCCTTCGACGGGTTACACATGGCTTGGAGAGGCATGCAGGACCCAGCTCCCACGGAGAGAGACCAGACTCTGCCCGGACATCAGCCCCAAGCAACGAGCTGGACCCCAGCTCGTTGGGGCAAAGTTTGGAGCAGGGGGTGCAGCATTACGGCTCTCTCGGCTCTTCTCAGAGTGCTGATGCAGCTCCCCATGGTTGTCCCTTGCCGCCACCTGGTGTCACCTCGTCACAACTGCTAGGGAGCTGGGATGTTGAAATTTGGGATGCCCTGGGTGTCGAGGATGGGGACCCCCTGAGCACAAAAGCACCTGTGAGGTCCCCATTCTCAACACCCATGGTCCCAAGCAGCCCCATGTCCTCCAGCCTTCACCTGGGTCTGCAAACAAGCCAGTGACCTCTCCTGCCTACAGGGTCAAAGGCAGGACTCCAAATATTTCCCAACCTCATGGACACCATCAAGGGTTATTTACGCTAAGGCAAATAAGTTCCAGGCATTGGATCTGGTCCCCATGGCATCCCCAAACAGCTTGTGAACGGAAGTACAAATCACCTAGAAATGGTCAGGGTGGTCAGTAATAAGAATTAGTCATGTCCAAATCAATTTTCTTTTGCAATAGGGCAACAGGCCCCAGAAGCAGAGAGAGCAGCAAGGACTGTATTTCTTTAGTAGGCTTTTTGCCCAGCAAGACTCCGTCATTCCCACTAGAAAAATAAAGAAACTCAAGATTAACTCAACCTGCAAGATGGCTGCAAAACCTGCAGAAAAATTCTTTTCATTAGCTACCCATGATTCCTTGTGGAACGGGGAGGAGACAGAGGGAGATTGTCCACAGCTCTAACAGTAGCTCAGCTGAGACTGCCCCAAGGGGATGTGCTGGAGAGCTGTGGTAGAATAGAGATGATCTTGGCAAACAGACAAAAACAAAAAAAAAAACAAACAAAAAAAAAAAAACAAAAAAAAAAAAAAAACAAAAAAAAAAAAAAGAAAAAAGTGTCATTTTGTAAAGACTTATGCAGTATTCTGCTTCCAGGTATTCCAGGTATGAATAACCAGTGTGCAAAAGTAGGCTGGGGATCAAGGTTGCAGGAAAGCGTGACTCATAGGCTCAGCCACCTCATTTGGGGTGGAGGGTGGTGGAGGGGTTATTATTTTTACTATTCATTTTAAACCAAACTGACTGGGATGTTTGCCCTTGAAACACTGTTGCAAATACCCGCTGTTTGAAGCCAGCAAAGTGTAAGCCCAGATCTTATGCCCAGCTGCCTGCATTATCCCTCCAGGTACAGGGGCAGCTGGCAAAGTCTGCAGGATTTTATTCTGGACACAGGAGAGCTGTGAACATGAAAGGGGGAGCTGCAGGGAGCTGTGAACACTGCCACCATCCGATGGGAATAGGAGAAGTAATAAGCTTAAATCTCAACACAGTTTCAGGCTATTCATTAGGATGCCCTCTGAGCCCATCAGCTCCTGGGGAACTGTGGTGGAGTGTCCAAGACCAGTGGGAACATCCAGAGCTCATGCAGGAGATGATCTAGGGATGGCCTGGATGGTCTCTGAAGATTTCTTCCAGCTCTACATTACTACTATCCCATGAAATGACTTTGGAGCAGCATCGGCTGTTCCTTCAATGCACAGACACTGATCTGGTGCTCAGGCTCTCCTGGGCATTCCCAGTGCTTGGGTGGCAAAGGCAGAGGCCACGGCAGACCTGAGCGAAGCCTCCTCTGCAACTGAATGTGCCTGTCCCTTTGAGAGGACTTTGTGTTACACCCCCAGGAATGCAGGTCACCTGTGAGAGGCCGGCCAGAGCCCAGGCCCAGGAATGCTATGGGAAGCACAAATCCCAGCGCTGTTGCCAGAAACCTGCTCATTCACCCAGTGCTCCTGTGCAGCTTTCCCAGAACACAACAAAACAAATAAAATCAATAGAGTAGCACACCAGGGCTGGGTGTGGATCCTGCTCTCCAGAGCGAAATGGAGGTTTCTGGGAAAGAGTGGGGTTCTGAGAGGGGTAAGATGGCACTGGCTGCTGTGTGCCTGACTCCTGGCAGCTGTCAAAGCCCTTGTCACCTTGTCAGAGCACCCTGTTCATGGCTATTTTCTCCCACCACCTCTGCCCCACCACAGACCTAGATGCTCAGCAGCAAAACAGCTTGCTCAGAGGCAGTGTTAGATTTTTTTTTAAAGCCAGCCCTGTTGTGTTTTGGAGCCTCTTTCCAAGATATAGTGAAACACCCTTAACAAGATTCCTATCAGCCTAGGAGCCTGCCTTCTCCGTATGAAAGGAAAACGGAGGCTTGCTCTCCATGTCTGGAGCTGCGGGCAGAGGCAGCAGACAGGCAGCGCTGTCGGGCAGGGAATGGCAGGGAGAAGTCACTGACTACTAGCGGTTCAGCGAGTGCTGAATGAACAATCCCAAATAGCCCCGAAGAGGCTCCTGTTCGGAAAACGGCCTCCCAGAAGGAAAAAAAAACAAGCCCGAACCCCCTGCCAGATCCTGTGTGTTTTTTCTTGCATTCGCTGCAAGTCTCAGCTGGAGGGTCCTGGCAGGGGACCCTCGTCAAGTCCCAAGGCAGCCACGGGCAGCACGTGCCTCCATCCCTACAGGGACAGGGGTTTGGGGCTGCGGTGCCCCCTCTGCAGTGGGTGAGGGGAGTCACGCCCAAGGGCACTCTCATCCAGGCCTCCATGGGAAAAATAATGTGTCTAAGAGGACTGCAACACACATTGGGTCAGGGGAAGGTTCAGCTGAATGGTGGCCTGCCAGAGTGGGGAACACTCACGACAGCACCCATACCATAGTGCCAGACCCCTGAGCATCACTCTGCCTTTCAGAGGATGCTCTGTGCAGACCTGTGCTGGTGAAACCCTGCCACAAGGCAGCAAATATTAATTAATCTCATTTGCTGAGGAAAAAAAGGAGAAAGATGCTTTTCCACTGCAGACAAGCATCAGTCTGCAGCTGTGTGAAACAGGACCAAGTCCAGGTTTCCCTGAAGGTCCATGTTTCAAGGCTGTCACATTTTCCCTTTCAGCACCAACTGGGCACACACCAAGTACCCAGGTACTTGGCTGCCATCAGGTCTGTCCCTCTTGCTCCCAGTGACACTTCAGGAGCAGGTATCACCACAGACTTGGATGCTCAGCAGCAAAACAGCTTGCTCAGAGGCAGTATTAGATTTATTTCAAGCCAGCCCTGTTGTGTTTTGGAGCCTCTTTTCAGGATATAGTTACAACAGCCTAATCAAGACCCACAACAACCAAGGGCCTACTCCTCACTTAGCTTTTGTGTGAAGCTTTACCTCCATGAGCCTCATGACCCAGCCCAGCCCCAGTACAGACGTGGTTTAGCCACATGGTTGCAAGGAAAGCAATACTTACACATGGGGCAACAAACCAAAAGTACACCTCCTCCCTCCTAACATGCCAGGATGCTCAAGCCATGGGCAGGTTCCCAGTACCTGGGCTTGCCACGACTGGGATCCAGTAGCTTCCTTATGGTTCCATCAATTCTGCCCTCAAAACACAAAAACTCACCAGTAGGAGCCAAAGCCTCTGCCCCTTCCCAAGCCCCATAACCAGCCTAGAGGCACACTTGTAGCTGGATGGTGACCAGGGCTCACTGGGGGCTCAGTGCCAAGGGGACAGCAGCCAAAACCAGGGGAGTAAGCCTTGTTTGGTGTGGGGCTTTTCTGGCTGCCAGCAGGAAGTTATGGTCAATGGAAGCAGCAGCCAGGTGTTTTTGCAGATGCAGGCAGCTCACATCCCTGCCTATCCAGTAGGCTCAGCTGCTGTGGGGCCAGTCTGGGCCCCCTCCAATATAGACCCAAGGGTTTTTATTGCTGAACTATAAGAGGCTGCAACACGTGATGCAGAAGCCCTGAACCACCCCAACCTCAGCCCCTACCTGTGGGGGAGAAGCCTCTTCCCACCTCTGTGCTGTGATCATTATAAGGGTCACCTTGATGCATGCATCACTGCAGCAGTGGAGCAGTGGCAGGGCATGGGCAGGGGGATCAGAAGCCAGGAAGATGCGCCTCAGCCCTCCCTGCAACTCCTCTGGCAAACAATGCAGCTGCTGAGGCTCAAGAGCCTCCTGGGGAAAGGAGAAATGCAAATACTTTTTCCTGCAAATTGATGTAATGCTACTCCTAGCACAGTGTATGAATTCAGTAAGACTTGAAATAATAGATGAAATTAGTATTTAACATGCTTGCAAGGGTTTTAGGAGGAATCTTGGTGCTTAAAACCTAATTCCCTTGTCCCTTGAGGTTTTGTTTTCCTTCTTGAGTGTTTGATACCACCTCCTCCTAATAAAATGAAAAAAAGGAAAATGTGTGTTGTCATTGAAGAAATGCGACTTGAGCCTTCCGGGTCTTCAATATCTCTCTTTCCATTACGAAATTCCATCTAATTTCCATCTCTTTCCATTCCTTGAGCCAAAACCTGCATCTCCCAGGAACGTGAGGAGGAAAGGAGAAGCAGAGAAAGACCGCTGCATCATCCCACACCACAGACACCACCTTCTTCAAAGGAAAAAATAGTCATTGCACCATGGACTCCTTAAATCACTAGATTTTAATAGCCATATAAATCCTTTGCATACAGAAATCTGTGGCATGAGAAACCATATAGATACCGAACAAATTTTTCTGGCTTTTACCACATAAAACTACCAACAATTTTGGTTTTTAAATAAACTCCTGTAGTAGAAACAACAACCAAGCAATTAACAGCAAATTTCTGTTTTTCTAAAAGAACAATGTTTCTTCTCTTAAAAAGGGCCAAGAAGCTGACAAGGAGTTTCAGATGTATGTACAGATCCGGGTACCTGAGGAAGCACCACAAGCCTCTGTTCCCAGTTGCGGGGGGGGAAGGGGGACACACTAACAGCACCCACTGTCACCCCCAGAGGAGGGCTGGGGATGACTGAGGGCTGACAACCACTGCTGCTTTGCCTTTGAGGGCACCACACACTGCCTTGCCCTCCAGCACCACTGGTCTTGCCTGAGACCGGGACCAGCGCTCTGTCCCTGGGACAGGCAGTGAGGGACCACACCTAGAAAGGTGCAGGATCCATCCCTGAACATCACCTTGCAGGCTGTAAAGTCCAGCTTGCCTGTATTGCCTGTTTCTACCTATAGTTTCACTTGGTCAGGAGTTGTAGTCATGGAGAGGATGCAGTAGCACATTGTACCTTTTCCCAGCACCAGCCAGCACCTCGCGGGCAAGCTGACCCCTCCTCACCATTCCCTGTGCTGGTCACACACACAGCCCCCTCCCACCCCTCACGCCTGTTCCGGTGGCATTGGCTTTTGCAGAATTCACAGAATTCATTAAGAAAATCATTATTTACATCCAGGTGTTCAGCAGCACAATGTGATAGAGGAGCCGAGACAAGAGTTCACCCAAGGTGGCTGAATCACACCCTGGCCATGGGCTTTATTGCTGACTCAGGCTCAGGGGCCGAATCACCCTGGGCAGTTCCCATTGCCCCAGTCCCACAGCAGTGGTAAAGCTGCTGCTGCACCCCATTGTCACTGGCTGTGTTCACCCTCAGGTAGAACCAACCCTGGGCAAGGTGGGCTGTGCACAGACACCGCACCCTGGGCAACATTAAGGCATTACAAATACACAGGAGCTATTCAGAGATTTAGAAAAACCCACTCAGAGTGTAAACATTTTTGCACATACAGTCACTGGACTTCCATACATGAAGTTTTCTGTTGTTTTCAGCTTAAATCATGAGATAAGGAGCTACACAAAGAGCACTCAAGCAGACGCCTGGAGCACTTGGGGGTTCTCTTACAGCACAGCAGCATGCAACACGATGGACTCTAAGTAGTAAAAATATTGTAAGTCTCAGTCTAGGATGCTTTCTCCTTCCTACATTTCATATATAGTTTAGGTAAATGTCATGAACAATTACGTGCTGGTAACCCAGGTAAGACGGGTGGCTGTGTAATGAGCACTGGGTGATTTTGGCTCATTTCTACCTTACCTCTAAGTAGAAAAGGGAGATACTCTGCTTCTGTTCCTGCATCTATGGAGGTTGCTCAATGACCCCAGGTTGCTGTGCCAGTGGTTCTATAGGTTTAGGTATCAGTGATTCTGCCTTCCTCAGGGACTTTGGCACATTGACCCCGATTCATACAAGATCCCTGAGAACATATCAAAGCTGCAGTACTTTACAATTTAACCTGGCATGGACACTTGGCTCCCTGCCGCACTCATGCCTGCTTCTTGTTGTTATCTATGCTGTGCAGCAGGGCTAGGAACTCCAGGATGAGGTTGGCTGTCTTGCGGGGCCGCTCCACCACCACTGAGTGCCCACAGTTCTCCAGGATGTACACGTGGCAGTCTGGAATAGCGCTTGCTAAAACACTGGCACCAGAAACATCCAGGACCTGGATGGCAGGGGAAAAAACAGTCAATGCCACAGGCAGAGATGGGGATTGCCAGACACTGCAGAAACCCTGTTGGGGTTTTCCAACCAACATGTGGAGCAGGGATGCAGACACAGTCTGTGTGATGCCAGCACCCTGCCTGGGGACAGGACAGGGAGGATGAGCGGTGCCAGTCTCAGCATGCAGCAGGGAACTCTCTTGTATGTTTTTGTATGCTGCTGTCTCAATGCAAAGGTATCATTGCAATCAAACACTTGCATCTTTGCATTTATAGAACCCTCTCTCTGCATGCCTGCAGCTTGCTTCCTCCCACACCTTCCCTCCCACTCCTGCCTCTGAAACAAATTCTAAGATTTTGCCTAGAAGCCTGCCCACAATCAGCACGTCTCTTCCCAGTTGCCAGGACAACTCTCCTTGCTCACTTTATTCTTCTTCCTACCCCTTGCCCACTTTGGTGCTAGCACCTACCCCCCCACCTGCCCCCTCGCACTCCCCAGCCCTGGCACTGCCCTCTCCTCCCTCTGGAAAGCTGGCTATCAGCTTTCTACCACCACCCTGCTGAGGCCCTGTGTCTAAATCCACTGGGAATGGAGACACACGTGCCAGCTCCCCGCAGAGCAGTGCACAGCTCAGCAGCACAGCCCCCACCATGACCCCGTGGGTGGGCACAGATAAAGATGGAGACAGGTTTGTGAAGAATGTGCAGGGGGCTGCCTACCTGGTCCTGCTTTCCCCAGATGACCTGTGTTGGTGCTTTGATCTTGCTCATGTTCTCGTGGAGAGAGTGCCTGGACTTTTCATCCGCAATTTCTAAAAACACTAGTGGGACAAGAGAAGAGTCAGTCCTACAGGGAGATGTTTTGCCTTCTCTTCTCAAAGGGGGCCCTGTGGGCCAATCCTGCCAGTATCCCCTCACTGGGAAACCCATGCAGAGATGATGGGCTGTCCTTGCCCTGCCACCAAGCCCAGCTGCAGAGGGGCCCTCAGCCAAACCATCTCCTCATAGGTACTTGTGAACCCAGATGGAAGGGCGAGGGTGAAGCAGCAACCCCGTCGCCAGTGGGGGTGGCAGTGGGGGTGGCAGTGCATTGCTACCAGTGACCAAGGTGTGTCCCCATATCTGTTAATGACATTGCCCCCTCCCACCTTCAGCAAGACAGCATGGGGATGCTGGGGTCTACCCATATGCTGGGGACAAGGGGGCTGGGAACAGCTGATCCCCACACCCCAGGGATCCTGCTCAAAAGCCTGATGAGGAGGCTGCCACCACGTACTTACGTTTCCGGTAAAATTCATTGTGTGGGATGCGAACGTCAACAAGGCCCTGGAGGATCTGCAGGGAGAGCACAGGAGAGCTGCTGGAGGGGACCCATGCCCTGCACAAGGGTGAGCATGCCCAAGAGCACTCAAGAGCAGCCCTTGCCTCCCCAGCAAGTCCAGCCCCAGCATGAGCTTCTTCCTAAGCATGTGCAACTGTCAAAACCACAATTAAGCAACATATATATCAGCAACAAGTAATATTGTCATTTATAATGCAGACCCGATTTCTGCCCCTGGCCAGCAGCCAACTCAGCCATGACTGCACTTTTCTTCCTTCTTGTATTCTTTTGCCAAAAGAACAAAAGGTCTTGGCATTACCTTACATTTCTTTCTTACTCTCCAATCTACTCACTCCAGACTTCCTGAGGAAAACTAGTTTAATAGCCAGCCCATCACAAGTTCCTCTCACTTCACAATGATGCAATTAACATTTCCATCACTTTTACTTAAAAAGCAGCAAACAATCCCCCTCCACATCAGACAACAGCTGCCTTAGTTATTTAATGCTTCCTGCCAGCCATATTTACTAAAAAACCCTTCTACATCCCAGCCTGCTGCCAAAAACTTCATGGGAGGAGGAATTTCAGCATGGACTGCCAGACGGAGCTAGGAAAAGAGGGTTTGAAGGGAAAGTGATGGAAAAATGCTGGGAGTGGGGGTGGGTATGTCTCACCTGGGTGATGGCAGGGCTGGCAGTCCTAGTTCTACTCCCAGCACTGCCTCAGTTGCCATTATATAAGCTCAGGGAGAAGCAAACCTGATCACCACCTCCAAAGCTGCCATAACCAGGGTTGGCTTCTCACCTGCTGTGGCACCTTGAAGCGGACGTAGGAACAAAGCTTCAGCATGTCTGCCATCTCCTCGGGTGTGGAGGGGATTAAAGGGATCCTGTCAATGCGTTTGGACTCCTGCAGCTCCCGGAGCTGCTTAATGAACTTGCTGTCAGTGGTACTTGGCAGGCCTGGGTGAAATGAGAAGGGGTGACCAAGCTGAAACCCAGATGAGATACCCCCAAACAGTCCAAACAAAAAAACATCCTTGTACTGACCTCCCTCATCCCTGCCTCTAGCTTCCTGCCTGCTCACTCTTTAATAAAATTTTATAAAAAGAGGGGAAGAAAACCTCTGTACATACAGCCACTTCAATATGCACACAGAGACACCCAGCCTCCCTCCTGCTCCAGGGCTTGGCACCACCAACCCCACAGGCTAGCATGGCATGAGGTGTAGACATGCATGACTACTTCAGCAAAAGCTATAGTGCTTATTTTTATGTGATCATTGGATGCAAACACTAGTGCCCAGGCTGCCACTCCACAGGGTTGGACAGAAAATTTTAGCAGCCCCATCTGCATACACTACTCAGGAAAAATTCCCCAGCAATTTAATCCTAAACCTTTCTGCAGCCCCCTCCCCAGAGGTTTCACATCCAGAAACAGTCAGAGAGGTAGTCAACACCTCTCCCAGAGGGAAGTAGGAACCCAACGCCCCCAGAGCCTGGTAGCTAGGTAACATTTGCTTTGTTTCATTTCTTAGTGCTTATTTGGAAGCCACTTTCCTTGTGTGGGAGGGGAAAGGAGCTGCTATGACAACTGGGATGCAGCAAAGCCTCCCGGGCAGGGAAGCTCCCTGCCTGCTATGCCTCCTGCAGCATGTCATGCCCAGGCTTCCCTGAGGCCCTGTCCAGAGGATGCTGGGGATGGAGGGGACACCCTGCTGACCTGTGCCCAGCCCTGAAGTGCTCTTTCCCACTCAAAGCACCCAAAGGTGGGAGGCCAGAGCTCTCCAGCTCCCAAAGCCCCAGGCTTTCAGCACACCAGGGCTTTCAAGAGGCCAGAATGGGAAGGCCATTCGTTTGCAGTTTTGATTCCCTCCCCTAAACTGAGAAGCTGCAGACATGCTGTGTAAAATCCCTACCACCCCAAGGGAAAAGGCATTTTCCTCCAGAACAGAACTTGTCCGATTTGCCCTAGTCCTGACTCTAACCAAAGCACAGTGGGGCAAATGCCAAACCTCTGGAGAAGAGTAGTCAGCACAAAGCTGTGATTTTCTCTTGTGCCTTGCCAGAGATTTCCAGATTCCAGAATAAGTACAAATTATTTCTAAATGCTTTGCACTATACATCTGTGCTGCCGCCAGCACTGCCCTGGGCTTTTGCACCGGCTTCTGCTTGCCCTCTCTCTGTCTTGCCTCCCCTGCCTTGCCCACCTGCAGGACAGATGAGTGTCAGGCTGCAAATATCTTCTGGGTACTGAGCAGCATAGACACCAGCAACATTTCCCCCCATGGAAGTCCCAACCAGATGAAAGGGCCTTCTGTTCAGCTTGATGCACTCCACGAACTGCCAGGGAGCAGAAGGAGCATTGTTAGGAGAGAGGAAACAACACCATGGGGTCAGGTCATTAGAGAAATTTAAGTCAAAAGTTTGAGACTGGTGACTGGCTGCCTGTGAAGGGAGGGAGTGAGGCAGACTAACGGGGCTTAGCATCCTTCACACCCCCACATCCCTCATGTCCCCACATCCCTCACACCCTCACATCCCTCTGCAGAGGTGATGTGATGCTGGAGCTTTACCTGGTGTATTCTCTTAGCTTGCCCACTAATGGAGTAATCATCCAAGTCCGAGCGGGTCGTGCCCTCATGCCCAGGCATGTCCACACATACCAAGTGAAGGTTCTTTGGCAGGAACTGAAGAAACAAACCAGGGGTGGTTACAGTGCAGGGAAACTACTGCAGAGCCCAGGGATGGCAAGTGGGGAGCCTGGGTGGGAGCTGAGGGAGGGGGGTGTCACTCTCCTCCTGGCAGCCCTGGTTGCTCATGCACCAGAATAAGTCAGCTCATGCACCAAAGATGACATGATAGAGCATGGCCAAGACTTGCTTCCCATAGAGGCAGCAGGTGTGTACTGGTTTTCCCCTGCAGCTCTGCATGTTACAGGGGTGAAGGGATGCAACAAGCAGTGGGCATGGAGCTAAGCAGCATGTTCCTAGCATGTTACAGCAGTCATCCCATCCCATGCATGCAGCCATTGGGCCCCCCCACACTGCCCCCAAGCCCAGGACCATCAATTCTCAGTAAGGAGCAACATGATAGAAATGGAATCCCACCTTGACTATGGACAGCCACATGTCTTTGTGAGCTGAGAACCCATGTAACATCAGGATGGACGGTCGGTGTCCAGGTCTTCCTCTATAGGAATAACAAAACTGATAATCATCGTAGTTTGCATATCTAACCTGCATGCCCAAGGCTCGGCGCCAGTACCTGGAAACAAGGAGAAAACACCAATGAGAAACACAAGAGCAGGGACCAGCCACGATATAGGCCAGCTGACAAGTCTGAAGGCAGCCACCGATCTGTTGGCTTACTAAAGCCAGTCAGTTTGGGCTCTCACTGGTGCCATGAAGGGACTACTGGGATTAACCCTGTGCATCTGGGCCCTGGACAGGTGTAGCACTGGTGGCTGGTTGCACTGCAGATGGTTTGTGGAGACAATCAGTCTATTAAAACTTTTTAAAAATACCCTAAATAACTCATTTAGCAATGGAAATGGGCCAAAATAACAATGGTAAAAGAGAAAATGCCCAAAGGCTGGTATGAGAACAGAGACTCAAGAGAGAGGGGCAGCACACATGGCAGGGCAGCGTACAAGATGAGCAGGCCAAGGGAGACAGTTCTCCCAGGTGGATAAGGTGGATCTGTCACAGAGTTATTTGGACACAGTCCTGCATCAATGGGAGTACATCACCCCACAGACAAGCACATCAGTTCCCAGCCAAAAGAACCATGTCACCCTGGAGCACCACAGAAACGCAATTCCCATGGACCAACTAGACAGCCTTTGAAAATGCATTTATACACACACAAAGGGCTGGAGTGGGCCATCCTTACACTGGGTTTAGCACCCCAGAAGACAGCAGGCTAACCGTGTTCCTCTAAAAGCAGAGGCAGACAGCTCCTGCCAGCATATGCTGGCAGTCTGCTCAGAGGATGCAGCGAAACTGCTGGCCAGAAGGACCTGGCCAGAGATTATCGGTGACACTTTGGACACATGATGTGTACGTGCAGCCCACGGCGGAGAATGGGGTTGCTTTATCTGTGCTTCCCCTGTGCTCAGACATAGCCCTTGTCAGGACAACTGCTGGGCTACTCCTGGTGGCCAAGACACTGGCAAGTACTTTTATATGCTGTATCAGAGTTTATTTATGACACAAAAGCAAGGTCACCAACACTTCTGGACTGTCCTACCTCTCTGCCCACTCAAAGCTTATGCACAGTGAAATCCTCTTTTAACATAATCCCTTTTTCGAGGGAGTTAGTGGGACTTAAGCAGCATCTCAGCTCTGTGCTGGTCCTACAAGGAGAGGTGAATTTCTCCCTAATAAGTGTCTTAAGAGTCCTTGCCTCAAAGGCACTGGTGTGAACTACCAATGGGCAAGATGATAACATTTTTAGCAACTGATCCTAATGGATCAATTCAGCAGAAGGCAAAATAATCTGTCCAAAGCTGAACTGATCCCTCACAAGGTGTTAACTCACTTAGTGGCAGCAGCTAAACTGATTAACCCCTGTCACAGCACAGGCAGAGTGGTTCCAGGGCTGAGGTCAGCAGGGCAGCCTTGGATATCCTGCCAGGCAGGAAGGCGCATTAGTGGCAGGGAAAGCAGTGAGGCCATGGGTGAGGGGGGGCCAGCATAAGCCTTGACTGCTCCAGCTGAGGACACACAGACTGGCAGTGGGGAGGAGGAGGACGGGGCAGGGAGTTATGGAAGACGGAGGGAACTTCTCCCAGGACCTCCCAAGAACAGCGCTGCAAGGCTGGAGCTGCATGGGGTTGAAAGAGAAGAGCAGCATGCCATGCTGCCTGCACCTCTCCTGCCTCTGTTGATGAGGAAACAACAATTTCACCCCTCAAAAAATCCAACTTGGAAAGAAGGCAATAGAAAAGGAAGAGTAAGGGCAAGCCCACGCTTCTCGTCCACTGTCCCTAACAAAAGAGGTGCCCATGACACACAGTGCACTGCAATTACTCCTGCAAGAAGCCCATAGTGACAGAAATGCTGGAAGAGAGAGAGAGAGATGGGGGGACCACACCCTTCACAAGAAGACAGTCTTGTGACCCTCCCTCACATGCTCCCTCCTTCACCCAAACACTGACCAACCTGCCCATAGTGCATTTTCACTCAGCTCCTTATCTGCAACCCCAAAAGAACAAAGGCAGCAGGGCATTCTCTACCTTCCACTCACCCTGGCTCCTCCAAGCTCCTGGTATCAGACCCTGCACCCCCTTTGCCCTGTCCTGCCACCCCTGCCTGTGGCTGCTGAAAGCTTCACACTGACCACACTCACTCAGCAGTGCTTTCCAGGGATTCTCCTCAGAACCCCAGTCCATCAGGGACTTCCTGGCTTCCACCAGCCGCTCATATATCCAAAGAAGAAATAAAAGAAATAAACCACTTTGACTGCCAAACCCAGTACCACCCAGACATCCATGGGGCAGCAGAAGGCTGTGACTGCCTGCTGTCCTTTGCAGAGTGATGATCCCATCACTGGGACATGCTCTGTCCTCTCTCAGATGCTGTGAATAAAAGGCTGCTAATTAAAGTGCCTTTAGAAATAGACTTCATCCCATTGCTGCATCTGAGTGCTGTGGTGGACAAACAACTTCCTCTCAGAGAAGGTCACTTGGATTTGGAAACACTTCTGAGCTAAACTGTAGGAGCCACCATCTACCAGCAATACATGAGGGCAGCTTGACACACTGCCTGCTCTGCCCGTGCTGTCTGTCTGCTGCTGCCTGCTCTATGCTGGGCGATGAGACTCTGTCCCAACTTTGAAGGGAGTTATTCCAGCTTTTCTTTGCAACAAACCCAGAAAGGAAAGCTGCCAGTGGGCTTATCACTGATTTCCAGGGACAAAGGAGAACGGAAGGATGTAGTGCTTGCCTCCTGGTATCAGAAAGGACAAGATTCAAAGGTATAAGGAAAAGCATCCCTCCATCTTCTCTGATGCTCCATTCCTGAAGAAAAAGAGAGGATGAGAAAAGCCTCATCCATAACTACTAATGAGGGAAAAGTCCCTGCCTGCTGAGCAAACTGTCAGCTGCAATGGAGCATGTGAGCCTGGGGACACCCACACCACAGCCATACTGATGAGGTGGGAGATCACCAGACATCCACAGCTGCCAGGCTGGTGGACAGGCTACAGTGGCAGTGCTTTTCCCAGTCTCAGTCCTGTCCTTGGGGAAAGCAACCCAAAGAGGTTTGGAGAGATCCCGCAAGCTGGCAGTGCAGTGGCAGCCTGGCAACTGTCCCCTGGCACCGCCAAACCCCTGGGATAGCAAGAGGCCTGGCAGACATAGGCCTCAGCAGCAGAAATGCAATAGGAAAATGCCATTTTCTTCTCCCAGACATGTTTAAAGCTGCACACAGCTGGCATGGCCCTGGTGGACCTCAGGTCACCTGCTGTTATTGCCATCAGGGGCAGGAAGACCCAGCTCTGCTCACACCACTGTGACCTCTGTGTGTGGGGGGCCCTGCTGGATGCAGTTGCCATCCCTGTGCCACACGGAGAGGAGGGGCTCGTGCACTCACCAGTAGTAGATGCGGATAAGTGCTGAGGGCCAGAGGAGGAACGAGGCCACGAAGGCCAGGATGGGGATGGCCAGGGTGCCGCTGGCGATGACAAACATGTTCAGCATATCCAGGTCCATGCTGCTCTTCACTATTCAGCCTCACCTGCCTGCATTTGGGAAAGCTCTGAGGTTAACCACCAGAAATTATGACAAGTCATTGCTAAATGAAAACTCTGCTGTCAGATGAGGAGGAAAGCAGCTCTGCAAGAGGCAGGTATCAGTCAGGACCACAGCAAAGTCTCCTTCAGTTTTAAAACCCACCTATTTCTTCTGGCTCCTTAATGGATCTAATTACTGCAATGTAATTAGATGTAACTCTTACTCTCAGGAGAGCACATCTCAAATGGGCAATGAGCCTCCTAACAGGCATGGAACACATCTGGAGTGACAGGGCACGACGTGGCCCTTGGAGCACTTTGCAGACACAGGAAGCACAGCCCCCTGAGAGGTTCAGGCAGCCTTTCCCACCACCATGAGTGCAGGCAGCCTTTCCCTCGATGGGCGCAGGCAGGGCCAGTTTCAGGCAGGCTCCACACTTCTTTCTGGAGGCAGGCATCGAGCTCTGTCTCCCTTCTCTCCCCCTGGCTGATCCCAAATCCCCAGCACACAACCACTGACCTAGAACTGATGGGTTGAGCCCAGCTCTTATTACCGCTTTGCACAGGCACCAACTAATCAAGGAAGCAAAACCTATTAATGGACTCAGGAACAGAAGGGAACAACTTGGCAGGGGATTCTTTGGTGTCCAGTCTTTATCAGAAACAAATTTATCTCCACCCCCACATCCTCACTTCTGCCCCACATTTTGCACTTGCTGTGGATAACAGCTCCCCCTCCCTGCTCCTCAGCATCCTTCAAACAAGTCTCAGGGACAGCAGGTGGAGGACGCTGGGAGCAAGGGCAAGCTCTTGCACAATGTCATGTTTGTCCCTGAACTCTCCCCACCACATGCAGCTGGGATATATTTTTCTCATTAAGAGATTAAATGCTGCCACACACACATCTCCTCTAATTCCCCCTGCAAACCAAATCATGGCTCTTCCTTTCCTCGGCACTAGCACTTTTGTCCCACATTTGTAAAACGAAACATCCTCAATGCCTGCTCTCCCACCAGCAACTCAGCCCCCATCACCACCTCCACATTTCTCCGTGCCGGGACAGTCAGATTTTTTCCAGCCTCCTGCAAGACTCCCAGTGGTGTGTGTGTGGTATGCGATGCCATGAAACAGGAACACAATCACCACAGTCACAGCCTCCCGCCCCCAGACATCGTCACCTTGGATCACATTGAACCCCCACATTACACACAACCCAGAGAAACGGTTTACAGAACCTCTCAATCAGTCAGATTTGCCCTCTTCCCCCAGGGAAAATAGGAATAACTGAAACTTGAGGAATACTGTAAATATTTCCACCAGGCACCTCCTTAACAAAGCTAAACCTCATTTCCGTCTTTCAAGTTTCAACAACACGTTATTCATTTAATTAACATTTTGTAGGAAGATCCTTGATCTCAGCATGGCTTGTTCATTAAAAAAAACCCCAAAACTTTATGCAACCCATAAACCTTATCCATGTGAGCAGGGCTGCGAGGGAGCCCACCCCAGCGCACTCGCTGCCTTTTGCTTTGTCACTAAAACAGGGCAGAAATTAAACAGGGAAAATCGCCATTGTTCCCATTGGTGACCCGTAACGAGAGAAGGCTGCAGGAAGCACAAAGAGCGGGATGGTGGAAACCCCTGTGCTTCCTGGCACGGGGTCACCACCTCTGCCTCCACCTCCACACCGCTTTTAGAAAGCTAAACGAGAAGAAAGCCTTTAAAAAGCCCGACTTACCTTGCACAGTTCCCCTCCTCCTCTCGGCACAAGTCCTGCTCGCTGTTGGCAGCGGCGGTGTCTGAAAACACTGTCACAAGAGGAAAAAAAACAAGGTCAAAATCGCAGTCCTGCTTTAACGCCTCCCTTCAGGCTCGGCGGCCGAGTGGGCTTGGGGTATTTAAGCCACCAGCTTCCCTTCAAGACGTCTCATATTCACCTTCTGACTGACCTCTCCCCTGTTTATGTAAATAGGGTCTTTTGTACAATAAAGCCCGCTGAGTGCACTCGTTCCAAGCAGGAGCAAAGTGCAAGCTGCCATCGGGGAGGGAGCGAGAGCCGCGGCGGGGAGAACCGAGCCCAGCAGCGCCGAGCAGGGCTGCGCGGACCCAGCGCCGTGGGCTCATGTTCGCCCTGCAGGTGATTACTGCTATTAGAACAAAGCCAGCTAAGCTGCTTCTCATCCCCTTCCTCTTTGTCTTAAAGGTACTTTTCCAAGCCCTCTCCGTGCGCCCCCCCCCGCGAGCCTTCCCCTGTGCGACAGGCTGAAGCGAAGCGCAGCCGCAGGAAATTACTGGGCACGCAGCAAAATGCTGGCCTGAGCTCGCTGGCAGATTTTGGCTGTGAAATTCACGGGGAACGATCAATAGGTGCACCGGAGCCACGCGGCATGAGTTCTGGGGGCTACTTCAAGCCAGAAAATCCCTGAGAGCTCCCCTTGCCGCGGCCGCAGGTCCAGAGGCAGCCGGAGGCCGCTGTTCCCATCAGGCCGGAGCATTTCGGCAGGGCCGTGGCAGCCACCGCTCACCACGGGAGCCCCGGCACCCAATGCCGGCCGTGCACACCCGGCGAGCCTCGCGCAGGGCCCCGCTGGCCACGGGTGGCTGGGGGGGGAGGGGTGGGGCCGGATGCTCGGGGAGCCCCGTGTCGCTTCGGAACCTCCTTCTGCGTGGGCAGAGAGCATCGTCACTGATTTCCATGGCTAACTCCGATGGAAGGCAATGTCAGCAGGCTCAGCTATGTGGTCAGGGGCAGCCACCATCACTAAAGTCCCCAGCACCCCCTGCCCAATAAAGCCACCCCTGCACCCATCAGTGCTGCAGGGACACCGGCTCTCCAAAGCCCCGAGGGAGCACCCAGAGTGGCAATGCCCTGTGATGCTGCTTTGCCCATCGGGGAATGATAACCCTCCCTGCTGCACTGAGACCAGGCACCATACCCCAGATCCTGGTGCAGTCCTTTGCTACCAGCTACAGAGAAGCTTGTTAAGCTGCAGTAGGTTTAAAAAAAAACACAAGCCCTCTGGTATATGGCTGTAAGTCTTCATACCACAGCTCATCCATCATTCTGAGGTGCCCTGTGACCAAGAGTCACAGCAAGTGGCCCCAAGTGTTGCCACTGCTTCTCAGAATGATCTCCACACACTTCATAAATTAACTTGCAAACGTCAATTAGGCAACTCTGATAAATGATGTGTGAGCATGGCGGTGATAATGCCAAGCACACTGCACACGTGGCAGGGCATGGGATGCCAAACCAGGAGCACTGGTTCCCATACTGGCAACAAGCACTAACCACCACAGCCTGCATCCCACCTGGGAGGATCCCCAAAACAAGGCACCCCAGATAATGGGATGGTCCCAGGACAGATAGTAAGAGGAGCCTCCACATCTCTATTTGTTTGCTACTTCCTCCCCTGCGTCTGATTCAAGTAAGGGTCTCAACACCTGCAAAGAGAGGGGCCAAGAGGTGGAAGGGGTCTGTGTGGGTCACTACAGAGGACACTAGCATGTTGGGGACACTACCAAGGCCATGGGACATAAGTATTTTTCCTCTTTCAAGCTCAGTTGTCACTCCAGGAAGGCTTGGGAAGACCCAAGAATGCAGCTCACGTGTATCTTTAATTTTTTTCCAAGCCCCACAAGAGAGGCAGCAGAAGCACTAAACCCACTCCAAGGCAGAAGGACCTTGAGTTGGAAGAGGAAACTGACAACATTGGTCAGCTCTGAGGAAGGCCAGGCAGGGATTTCACAAAACATGAATCACATGTATGCCATCACTGTCAACATTCAGGCACAAAGGCTGTCTTGGGCTGTGCTCATTGGGACTGGGCTGCACAACTGCTGTTGCATCCAGGGTTTTTGTTCAGCCCACCTGCACGCAGCACAGTCCATGTCTCATTGATCACTAAATAGCTGAAAGCTAAGCAGCACATTTAGGCATATAGTAATTTTTTTTTTTTTTAAGATCTGAAAAGGAAAAAGCATCAATCAATTTTAAGATTCCACTGCAGAAATAGGGGGCTTTGAGGGACCTTGGTGACAGAGGTGAGCCTCCCAGAAGCCCCGGCTCACACCACTAACCATGTAAAAAGAAAAACCCAAAACATGCAAGTGAACCCTTTCCCTTGGAAATTCCCTCACCCTTGCACCATCTGCAGCCAGAAGAATAATATTGACTATAAACTATGACATAACAATTGTAATAATTCCCCAGTGGTGTAGTTTGCTATGGGATCCTTTAGGTGCTAATCACAGTGAAGTTGTAATTTAATATCTATTAATATTTGAAGGATCTCTGTCTGTCAGTCAGCCAGCTCTCAATCTTAATCTAGCCTCTGGTGAGTCAAAAGTAGGAAATGTGCCCTTTCACCTTAATTTATTTATAGATGGCAGAAATGCAATCATTATTTCTGCAGCAGCAGAAAGCATACATCTCTGAGCCAGCTGTATCTGTGCAACACGGCTCCAACACGACCCAGAGAGTCTGGGCTGGCCCCTGACCCTGCTGCTGTACCCCAGGCTGGGAATACGCAGGGACAAGCTATCAGCATCACTGTCAGTCAGCCTGGAGACAGTGTGGATGGAAACTATGACCCGAGCAGGCTGTGCTGCCAGTCAGCTACTGGTTTAGAAATTCATAACGTGCCCATCTTCCTTCTGGACCCCGTCGCCATCCTCATCCTGCCGCACACGCACGCAGCAGAGCATGCACGGCACATCTGATGTCACCAGTGCGCTCGGACTCAGCCGTCTCCTCGGGAGGGGGTAGGAAAGAGTGGGCAAGGATGAGGTAGGGGTATCCGGGTGCCAAATCCTGGCCCCTTCTCTCAGCACACAGTCCCCTCCGCTCCCCCCTCCAAAGCATCCTCCTCCGGCAAAATGACAGCATCCTCCGAACAGCAGCAGCTGAATCCATAGAATCTTTTAGAGTCATCAAACGGTTTGCTTTGGAAGGGGCCTTAAAGATCAACTTGTTCCAACGCCCTCGCCACCAAATGATTAATTGTTGGGGGGGGGGGGGAATTAAAGGCAAATTAATTACGTCTTTGAATATATATTTTAATGTTTTTTTGGATTTCGTCTTTGCTCGCGATCTTCTGCCCACCCCCAGCGATACCACAGTTGGGACTGGGGAGACGCGGACGGCGGAACGGCCCCCGCTCCGCTCACTTCCCCCCCGGTCCTGTCATTGCCACCGTCAGCCCCGCATCCCGCCCCCCCCGCCTCTCACCGTGCCGATCCGAGCCGGGCCGGGCCGTAATGGCAGCGCCGGGCGGAGGAACGCGGTGGCTCCGCTGCGCCCTCCCCCCGCGTCGGTGCGGCTCCGCGGGGCGCAGCGGAGAGGCGGGGATGCGGCTCCGCGGGGCGGGATGCCAAGGGGGTATAGGCGGGACGCAGCTGGGGTGAAAGGGGGGTGAGATAGGGGCGAAAGCGGCGGTTACAACGTGGTGCAAGGGGAGGTTTGATAGGGCCGCTTTGCCGATGCCACGGGGGAAGGCAAGGACTGCAAGATGGCTACGGTGGGGGGATGTAGAGGGAGGTCAGTGGAAATACAAGGGGAGATGCAATGAAGCTGCAAAAGGAATGCAGAGGAGAAGTAATGGGACTTCCACGGGGATTGCAACAGAGATGGAATGGGTGATGCGATGAGGGGTTCAGTGTAGCTGTGATGGGAATTCAGTGGGGTTAAAACAGGGGATGCAACTGGGCTGCAGTGGAAGTGCAGGCGATATATAAGGTGTAACACGGGTGCTAGGGGGACAGTGTGGGGGTACAAGAGGGGACACACAGTGGCAACAGAGTGATGTGATGTGATTTTAGTGGGGGTGTAAGGAAGGGGTGCAAGTAGGCTGCAGGGTGTGGGCAGTTAGACCAGGGTTCGGGTTAGGTTTACCCTAACCCTGGGAAGATGATTCACGCCACCAAGGCAACGTGCAGTCACTTGTTACAATTGCAAACAGCCTCACCACGTGAGATGTAAAAGGGGGTATTGCAAGGAACACACAGCAGGGAGCCGATAAGGATGCAATGAAGCTACAGTATTCTTACAGTGGGGTTGCCATGAGGATGCAACAGGGATAAAAAAGGGAATGTGATACAGCAGCAACAGGGTTACAACAAGGAGACACAAGGGTGGATACAACAGGGGTTACAACAGGGATATTAATTGCCACGGAACTGTAAAGGAGAGTGCACTGCTACACCCCACAGAGAAACCTCACAGCCCCCTTGCATAAGGCCTGGGAGCAAGCTTGGGGTGGGGAACAGCTGTTCTCAGGTCTGGGGCAGGGCTGTGATATCAGGGATGTTCCCATGGAAAGAACACAAAGGTTGAAATCAGAGCATCCCGCTTATAAAAATCCTATTTCAGGTGTAAAAGTAAGTCTGTCACTTAGGTTACAAATCTTTCACCTTCCCAACAGATGAGACTGCTCTCAGGAGCTGCATTTCAACTTCCATTTTAAAATCTGCTCTGATTTTTCTTAAAACTGCCAACTGAATTCTTTTGCTATAAGCACACTTACTTTCATTCCCCCTCATGGGTCACATATCAGGCTGATGTGTACCTTTAAAATATGACAAAATTTATGAGAAAATTTAATTAAATTGGAAATGAGATCAGCTCCTGAGTAAATGCAAACTGGGTCAAATCCTCACCCCACCTGTGCTCTGATAAAGGATGTCCTTTTGGTCTGGCAGACTAAAGGTGAGATAGTGTAAAGGGCTTTCCCGGTCAGAGTTTACTACAATAACCATAAGCTTTTGAGAACATGAACTGTCAGAAGAGATTTATAACCAAAAATCAAAGGGGTTAGGTGGCCTGGTGAAGTTGAGGGTTAGCCTGTTTTGGGTTCTCTTTCTTAATCAAGCTAGGCTAAACAAAGCTGAGCTTCCACTAAGGTGACCTAAGTGGACATGGGAGGTATTTCACAAGCATTCAAACATTGTTTGCAGTCAGGGTTGTTTGTTCAACTTTCTCATGCAGGGCAGTGCTGACCCATGAACGGATGCGTTACCCACCCGAAGGTTATTCCAGGCCACCTGCTGGGAATGCCCCTGCATACAGTCATAGCAAATGATGGTGCTTAAAATAGAGAAGCTGAAGCAGAGACCTGTGGTGGTTTTGTGTGAAAACATGTCATAAGCTAAGCAGGAAACCCTCCTGCAATCTCAGTGTGCAGCCACAGGGAAGAGTCATTGAGAGTCTGCTTCGGTGGTGATGCTCTTCTCTGATCCAGCCACTGCCAGGACAAGACCACAGCTTCAACAGGCCACAGCCCTGCTGAGGGAGGCAGTTTGCAGTGCCGTGATCACTTTGCCAGGCAGGGGCTGAGACTCCTCCTTTGTAGAGATCTTGGGCACTCGAGATGGCACAGGGGGGAACAGTGGGGAGAGTGCAGGGCACAGCTGGGCTCCCTGTGCACACCACAGAGAGCAGATGAGTCTCAGCTTTAAAGGAAGCCCCAGCAGCTCCGTGGGCACCTCCTTAGGACACTGCAAGGCCATGTTTGGGGTGGTTGCAATGTGGCAAGCCCAAATTAAAAGCCAGTGCCTGCACTGACCTGCTCCATGAATTTTGTTTCTTTTCTCAGCCCACAGACAGCTCATCACACAGCTGTGGCAGCTGGTGAGGACTGAGTCACCTCTATGTCACCCTCTGAGGCTGCTGGTATTTTGGAGCCCAGCACCAGCTACACCGGCCCTCAGCCAAAAATTACTCATTCCTAATGCCAGTGTCAGGAGCTGGGCTTCCCACCAGCACAGGAGCATAGCTTTGATCCTGTGAGCAGGACAGACAATGACCACAACAATGACTTATGATCCAGTGAGAAAAAAACTGTATCTCTAAATCAGAGCAACCACATGATAAAAAAAAAAAAAAAACCATTAAAAATAATCTGAATTAGCTGTCGCGTGGCCGCAGAAACCAGGACACGAGACTTTTATGTAAACAGTCTTGTTTTCCATAGGAAGGTGGAAGCTCTGGCTGGATTCAGTCCAGGATGGCTGTGGAGAACTCCGGCTTCTGCCTCACCAAGCTGAGAAGCAGCATTGTTCCACTAGGTGAAAGGTTTCCATGTTATTTTCCACTCCTGGGTGATGGATCCCCAGGCACGTGTTGAGGCTGTTTGCAATCATAACAAGTGACTGCACACTGCCTTGGTGGGGTGAATCATCTTCCTAGGGTGACTTGTCCCCATCTGTTTCCACTGGCACAGTGGTGGTCCTGTGGCACGATCCATGAGCAATGCTCAGGGCACTGTGGGCATGGGAGGGTGCCAGGGCAGGGGGGTGCCCCAGAGCCCCCCATGGGAGCTGCTGTTGAGGAAGGCCTTGCCATGCCCTGAGCAGTGCCACTTTAATAACACAGAGCTACCAAAATTCACCCCCCAGGACAGGGGCAAGGTCTCGTCTCACTTCAGTTTGCAAAGAGCAGCTCTGGGGTAAATAACTCTTCTGGGCACCACCTTGAGCAGCCACCCTCTCACTCTTCAGGGGCTTCATTGCACAACCTGGGACAAACACAGGAACAATGCTCCTGCCTTTTAAGGCATTATAAAGCAAGACCTACTTGCCTAATAACAGCTTTAAATAATACTTTATTAAGTCTCATCAAAGTTAATGCATATATTATGTGGATTTTAATTACATCCTTAACTGCTGACAATATGGGTGTACTTATTGGCACAAAACTTTATTTGGTGGCTGCAATATCTTTATGGGGGATTAACTTCAAAGCCTCATCTTGTTGTCATGCATCAAAGCCTGTATTTCAGACTGCCTCCTGCTCTCCTACAGCTCAGCTAACCAGCCTCCTTCAAGAAACTGAAAACGTCATGAGGCATTTTTCCTTGGACTGCCTTGTAGTGGGCAGGCTGTCATGCTTCAAACCACTAGTTGAACAATACTGACATATTAAGTTGAAAAAGAAAACCCTGTCAAAGTCCTGGACTAGCAAAGGAATTGTGCCTTGACAGTACTTAATTAAGTAGAATGCTTACCTTCCAGAATGATAAATAAAAATTGAGTATCTTGCACACCAAATACTTTTACCCTGCATTGCACTGAAATGCCAGAGGGTTACACCAGAACAACTATTGCCATTATATTGGCACTGAAACCACTTCCCAAATGATCATATATGGTCTGCAGCCCAGCTATGAACTTTAGCAATACAAAATGGCTCAAGTGCTTTGCTACTTATTAACTTGAAAGTCCAGGAGACTGTCATAAAATACTCTGCCTGATGGTAGTGATAAGATCATCAAGAGCCCAAAGGTAATTTCATTGGCCCAAAGGAACCTACTTGGGGGTGGCATCTTCCTAGCTGGTCCTGGGCTGGCCCTTCTGTCATAGCAGATGTTGAGAGAGCAGCAATTTGTGTAGAAGTGGTAAAAATCAAGAAACGCGCAACACTTTAAAGCCTGGTACATGAAAGGGGAGGCCCCTTGTCCAGAAAACAGAGATATGGTGGCACCTGGGGAGCATCAGCCTGGGCGCGTTGGTCCCCACACTGCCCCTCACACCCAACATCACCTCTGCCCATGCTGCCCCTGGTTCCCTAGAGTCAATCTCCTTTTTGGGGGAGCAGGCTAATGGGGATGTAAAATGGGGTAGCAGGGACACCCCGACAGATTGGGCCTCACGCCAGCCTTTTCACCCTTTGTTTAAAAGGCACAGCAGCACTGGTGTCCCCAACAGTACCAAACCCCTGACCAGAACACAGACACCACATCTTTCCTACAGAGAAGAAATGAAGCTTCAGCCAAGCCCCAAGCACCCCATGGGTGCTCCCCCCTCGTGGAGCATCCTGTGAGTCATTGCTACCCTTCAAGCCCAGAGTAGGCTTCCTCTGCCAGAGCAGAAGAGGATGTGGGCTGACCCCGCAGTGTCCCCCTCCAGCCCTCCCAGGGAGGCACAGGAAACCTCAGAGATCTTCTCAGTCCATCTCTGCCAGGAAAAACAATTTTTTGGTTCCCTACAGGCAGCCAGGGCTACAGGCAAAAGGAAGCAGCTGTGCCTGAAGGGAGAGGAGAAACTCCCACATGGCTGTAGGACCCTCACAGCCCACTGTCCCGTGGGGACCCTAAGCAGGCACGTGATACAGGGACATATCTCACTCCATCCATCCCACAGCACCTTCTGGGGAGTGGGAAGAAGATGGAGGGCTGAGTTGCTACTCCAGACGTAGTGACACACCAGCCACAGTTCCCATGCACCCAGGACAGGCTATTAGCAAAGCTTCACCAGAGGGCCTGGGCAATGCTCAGAGTTCTTGCCCAAACTGGCATTACCCTCAGCCTCCTTAACTGCCTCTAGTCTCCTGAGATCAAGGAGGGGCTGAGGAGGGGTTTTATTAATGAATGTTCCTCAAGTGCTGCTCAGCTGGAGAGGGTGTCCCTCACCTGGCATCATTCCAAGTGGGGGGGACAAGAACCCCTGACTGTGTTAGTTTCACCAGCAGCTTCTTGTGCAAGAGCAGGGCAGCCCTGAACTGTCAGTGTTCAGGCACCCACATCAAGCATGTTTTATGATCTGATAAGGAGCAAAGAGGTCATGCACAGAAAGTGCAGTAAACAGGGAGTAAAGTGCTACAGAAAGGAACATGAGCTCCCTCTGTCACCCCCCACAGGTCAACTGGCTGCTGTTAGTCCCCCTGATAAAGCCTGGGATGGAGGAGAAAGGGGTAACTGATGAGCCACGAGCCCTGAAGATAAACACCACTGACAGCCACGGTTCAGGGTCAGAGCCTTCATGGGCCCTACAACAAACACTTGCTCTTTGATGCCAGGGTAGCCAAAACACGTCTGATTTTGGGGAGAGCTCTGGGTTTTGATGACTCTGACCCTGAAGCTGCAGCTGCTGTTGCAAGCACTTGGCACAGGCTGCACTTTTAGCAAGGAGATTTACACCCCTCCAAGGCTATCTCTTTCCCTCCCCTCTCTCTTTATTAGTTTCTGCCAGAGCCTGTCCTTCCTGGGGACAGCTCACTGGAGACCCAGAGTAGAGGAAGCACCAGCTAAGCCCTGTTATTTTGGAGGATCACCTGCCCACTCCCCAAGTTGCTCTGTTGGTTGGCAAACACTGGGGAAATGTGATGACATGTCCCTTGCTGGCAGCCACTGCTCCAAATTCCAATAATGCCAAAAGGGATTTGTGGTGCCTGTTCCAACACTTGCAGCACATTCCCTGGAGAACTTGCCTCCCTAGCAAGCCTAGATCCCACTGCTTTCAGCTGTGCCACGTCTTTGGAAGCCCTTCCATGTGCTGTGCTTTGTGCTGTCTCCATCTGAGCCTGTTCAGTTGGTTCAGTGTTGGTAGCCATGTCCTGGTGGCTCTGGCTAGACCTGCTTGGGCAGCAGGGTGCAGGCAGGCTGGGTATTCCTAGAGAAAGGAAGGAGAATATGAAAGCACCCTGTAAGCACAGGGAGAAAAATTCAAGACACTTAAAGATGTCATTTAGCTTGAACTCTTGTTACACCTCCTGCCTTTATAACTTGATTGAGGGCCAAAAAATGTGTCTCTGTCTGAGGGCTGACACGTGGTGGAGGATTAAGGGGATAGGGGGTGCTTTCCCTGCAAAAGCCACCTCAGGGGACCAAGCCATTTTATCTGCAGCAACCTCACTCATTTGTTGTTTTAGCCAAACTCATGTGCTCCCTTCCACCACACAGCACCAGCCAGACTCACATACATGAACCAAGACTCCTGTGCTGGGGACACTTGACTGGAGTTTGAGGGGCAGTGCTGGGTCATCATGTATCTTCCCATGGCTGCCTGGAAGTCCCTTCCAATGGGCTTCTGGTGCCCTCTAGAAACCCCAGTATCTCCCCCATGCTGCTTCCCAGACCCTTTCACCATCCACCCCATCCACCTCCTGGTCTTTACCACTGGCCTGGAATGGCCCAGGGAGTCTGGTCCTAGTCAAGCATGGCCCAGAGTGGTCCCAGCTGGTGCCCAGTCATGGCAAGCATCCCACAGCTAATGTCTCCCTGTGTAGAGGGATGCTGGTTCTGGTGGAGCTGTTGCTCTGCCAGGATTCAGAGGCTGGCTCAGAAGAGCCTGTTTTTCCCTCAGTCAGAAGTTCAAAGTCTCCGTGTGGCTTTGTGCTGAAAGATGGAAGTGAGGGAAAGGAGGAAATGGTGATTCCTGTTCACACAGCTGACTGCTCAGTTTGACCTCCCAACCAGCCATAGAGGAACGGATGCATAAACACACACATACATATTTATAGGCACGCTCGCAGCAACTCATTTTGCCCATGTCCATGAAGATGCTGCTCTTCTTCTTACTTTCACTCTTCCATTTCAACCCATCTCTGAGCCTAAAAATCTGCTCCTTCAATGTGAGGTCTTTTGGAGAAACTAAGATAGCCAGACCCAAAGTCGTCGATGCTGTGGTAAAGGTATGTTTGTTTGCCTGGATGAGACAGACACTGAGCTTTCTAGGGTTTCTTAGATGCATAATCTTGCACTTTGTTTGTCTTTCACAGCTAAATATCAAGTAAAAATAAGTGCTAATTATTTTTACAATATCATACTCTTAAAGTAAAAATCAGCCTGTGGTTGAATAGAGTATATGTTGTTATTTTAGACTTCCTGGGAATATAACAGAAAAAATATTTGCTGTTTCCTTTGGTAATTGAGTTATGAAAGGAGAAAAACTTCAATGCACAACAAAAATAATTTTCGCTTCAAATCCACAAAGCTTTGGTTTGTGATAGATTACTTACCTTCCTTATGTGCTAATAATTATCAAATATTCTTGTCTAATTAAACCTATTCTCAGCACAGCAAATAGTATCTGTCATATTAGAGTCTGGTAGAAATTTGAAAAACCCAATTGCCAATTTCTCTAAGTAAACCCTCAACATCAGGCTGCCTCCACAAAAGCTGAAGATGACCCCGGTTTTAAAAAAGAGCCACCCTTTAGACTTGTGGCTTTGCAAATGCCCTCCAAGGTGCCACAGTGAGTGAGGACATGAGGCTTGGCATTAGTGGGGTGGCTGTGTGTGCAGAATGGCACCAGTGAGGAATGGCACCATATAGTTGGGTTGTATTCCTTTTATTGCAAACTGGCAGAGAAGAGTGGTTTCCTTGGCTCTGCATTCCTAGACCATTCTTCCTACACTGTCATCACTGTGGGCAATGTATACTAAATGTTGGGGTCACTGATAACTGGGGATAAGTTTCAGGGAGCAAAGAGGAGCTTTTTTTCCTGACAAAAATCACCCACAAAGTTTAAAGAACAATGAAAGTAGGGGCAGAGGGAAGCCCCTGAGAATGCTGGCATTTGGGTGAGCTGGACTTTCCCAACAGTAGCTGTAGGAGCTGACCCTTCGGTCCCTCTGAGGTGTGCAGTCGCCTGGTGTCAGGACCCCATTTTCAGACAGGATGTTTCTTTGGGCTCCAGGGGCTATTTCAGAGGAATCTGCAACAAACTGAGACAGGTGAATACTTATGTGGGGAAGGAGTGGGGCAGGGCAGAGGCAGCACCCCAGCAGTGGTGGTGATGGTGGAATCAGGCTCACAGGAGTGGCTTTTGCTTCCCTTTCCCCTCCACACTTCCTCCCCAGGGTCAGGTGCCAAAATTTTTCACTGAATCTGAAACTGTTCTGTTCCTGGGTTCCCTCTCCCAGTTCCTGCTGGGGTGTGCAGCAGCTCTGAAAGCAGAAAAGCTTTGTTCCAGCCCCTGCCCTTCTCCCATGATCCCAGGCTGTGTGCCACTTCTTTCACAAAGGACTTCCTCCATGCCTGTAACCACTTCTTTCTAACCCCTTTCTAATCCTCTAAAACCAGGCGTGTGTGAACTTCCTCCTACTCCTTCCCCTTGCAGATCATTTCCCGCTGTGACATCATGTTGCTGATGGAAATAAAGGACAGCAAGAACCGTGTTTGTCCTGTCCTGGTGGAGAAGCTCACCAGGTAGGCTGACCATTGGCAAATGGACAAATATTGGGAGAGCTGCTTGGCAACAGCCTGTGCTCTACTCAGTGCCACTTTACTGGGGCAAAATCTGAGGATCTGGGCTCTGTCCCAGTGTCAAGGAAAGACCAGACTCTGGCAGTCTCGCTGAGGGACAGGAGCAAAGGCAGTTCCACACCACTGTAGAACACATTTTTAAATTAGTATAGCCAAGTTAAATTCAACTTGCTACAGAGAAGTTCCCGAAGGAGAAAAAAAGGAAGGGGAAATGCCCTCACCGGGCTGGCATCAGACTGCAGCAGGACAGCCACCTTCCTGCAGGGCTCGGAACTGCTTTAGGTTAGGGATCGCTTGCCTGGACAATCCAGACATGCAGAGGACATAGCAGCGTTCAGCTGGCTGGACATGATACCCAGCTGAAGGAGACACAGGCTGCAATGAGCAGGGAGAGAGTGAAGAGCAAGTGATAGAGCAGGAGTTCAGCTTCTGAGAAGGGTTTGACCTCTGAGGTCAGGCAGGTGATGTCCAAAGCCCTGGGCACAGGCAAAATTATCTAACTCTCAGCACCTTGTGAGTGCAGAAATAAATGCTAAAACATCATTTTCCTTCCAGTCAGCTGAATGGGCCAAAGGAGGAGTACAGGTTTGTGGTCAGTGAGAGGCTGGGAAGGAGCAGCTACAAGGAGCAGTATGCCTTCATCTACAGGTGGGTGAGCCCCCTTTGCCAACAAGTCAGCCTCTCCCCCTGCCCTCTGGGGTACAGTCCCTGGAGATGGGCTGGACATCTGGAGATGGGCTGGTGGTGGCTTTGCTGTGAGGGAGCCATAGAGGTGCAGGCTGTGCAGGTGGGTTGGGCTGTGCCTGGATGTGGGGATCATCCCAGCAGACACCAGTGTGTCTGTATCCATCCCAGACTATGGCCCGGGGTCCAGATCAGAGAATGGAGTCAGTGTTAGACATGTCTCCATGAGCCACGAGTGGTGACATCCCCTATCCTGTTCATTCTGCTGCAGGCAAAATCAGGTGTTGGTGAAAGAAACCTATCAGTACCCTGACAGCCAGCCTGGGGATGAGGATGTCTTCTCCAGAGAGCCCTTTGTCATCTGGCTGCAGTCTCCCAAAACCGGTGAGGTGTCTCAGAACCAAGTCATTGTCCCACTGTGTGCCAGCACAGCAACACTTGCCTGGACCCGAGCACGTCAGAGGGCAGGCTTGAGAGGCTGCATCCAGACCCCACACTGCTTTTCCTTCCAAGAGCACCATTTTCCCTTCAGGGCTGCTGCCTCTGGGAAATCCCACAGCTCTGCACGTGCCCTGCTGGGAAAGACTCTGCTGCTGCAATGGGCAGTGGGTTGGTGGATGCATTCCATGCTGCTGGCATAGCCTGGGAGCAGTTACTGTGTGGTGCCAGATCAGGATTTGCCTGCACTGGCACAGCTTCTAAGCCCAGCTGAGTGCCTGGAGGGATCACTGTGCAACCACACAGATCACCCTGGTCAACAGTCAGAGCAGAAGCTGTTTCTTCCTCAGAAAAAAACCCTTTCTTACAAGTCAGTCTGTTTCTTTGTGACTCATTCTCTGTTTAACCATTACATTTTCCTGTTCTTCTGCCTTGTTTTGAAGCTGTCCGTGAGTTTGCTATTATCCCTCTGCACACCACACCAGACACAGCAGTGCGGGAGATTGATGAGCTCTATGATGTTTATTTAGATGTCAAACAGCGCTGGAAAATCGAGGTTGGTTACCACATCTGTGTCACTAAAAGGGCTTTGGTACTGAGTCACTGGCCACGTTATTTGCTATTCAGAGCTGAAAATCCTAAACCCATTGATAATGCCCCCCCCCCCCCCCCCCAGGTTTTGAGTATCTCTTTGGTGTATTTTCAATGAGTTCTCCACATTTTATACAGTAAACTTGATCACTTAATGAAACTATTATCAGCATGCCCTGCTGTGCCCAGCAGAAAGGAGAAGCCCCACTGCATCCATGGAGCATAAAAATCCTCATTGGTCTTCTTTCGAAAACTGTCCTCATGCTTACATTTGGAAACCCTCCTACCTTCCAGAACTTCATCTTCATGGGGGACTTCAATGCTGGGTGTAGCTATGTTCCCCGAAAGCAGTGGAAGAACATCCGTCTGAGGACTTACCCCGAATTCCTCTGGCTAATTGGTGACAAAAATGACACAACGGTGAAGAACAGCACCAGATGCCCATATGACAGGTAAAGGGCTCACTGCCAAACCACCCACTAGTCATGACTCTGAGAGAAAAATTGTATCAAAAGGTGTCAGTGACCAACACAGGAAACAAATGTCCATGAGGCCATCAAAGTTGAAGCAATGTCCAGGAAAAATGCGATCCAAATGCTTCTAGCCAGGAGCACAAAGCCCTTTGCAGACCAGACTGGGCAGGATTTACACAGAAATCAGCCACTGCTGTGGCTTAGGTGGGGATGGATGACAAGACAGCCAGCAGCACTTTCATCTGCAGGAAGCTCTGCAGACAGTTGGTAGGAGGTGCTGCTGCCTTCTCCATGCCAATTTTGCACCATGGCTTTTGCTCTTCTGTTTGTAATTTTGATTGACAAATGCTCAGTGAGGTTCTGCTCAGGGAGGGGACACCTCACCTTGCCCTGGACATGTGGCAAGTCCTGCTGCCACTGCAGTTCCCTTGGCAGGGGCAAGAATACATTGGCTATTAGAGCCCAGAATCCTCTTGAAGGACAAGTTTCTGGGTCTGAACGGGACTTCTCTGACACTCCAGTTGTTGTCCTGTGATTTTTATATCCAAAGCAGGGCTTTGAAATTTGCAGCATTGTTGGGCGTGTTTGGACAGAAGTCATTTAATGTTGGCTTCCAAGGCCAGTGCACACCAAGATATTTATGTGCCTTGCTGCCAAGGAGGCACCTAAATGAGCTGACATCTCTGGGTGGGCAATCCATGGGTTAGGACAAACCACATAGCTGTGACTTCATCAGAGCCACCTCTCTGGCCACCACCTCAGTGCAGTGTGGCTGCCACAGGTCAGGCACCCCATCACAGCACCCCATTCCCTTGCTCCTTGCAGGATTGTGGTCAGTGGAGAGAAGCTCATCCAGGCTGTGGTGCCACACTCTGTCAACATCTTTGATTTCCAGGAGGAATTTCAGATGACTGAGGAGCAGGTAGGCACAGCACAGCCTCTGCAGTAGAGGGGAAGGGCTAACATGGGTGCACAGAGCCAGCAGTGTCCAGGCAGTGCTGAACACAGATCTGCCTGTAAAACCAGGTCACTGGTGACCATGGCTCCCAAACTAATGCAATGCTCACATGCCACCTCCCCTCATCTAAGCACTGCTCACCCAGGCAGGCCTTGGAGATAGTGCGGGTGGCTCCCAACCCTCTGTGCTGTTGTCTTTGCAGGCGCTGGGAGTGAGTGACCATTTCCCGGTGGAATTTGAGTTAAAAGCAAAAGGTGGCTTTTTCAACTGGCTGAGATCAAAATTTTCAAGGAAGAGGAGACCAAAGAAGAGCTGCTGATTGAGATCACGAGCATGCCGTGTCCTCCTACATGGCATGGAAATGCAGATGCCAACAAATCTTGTAGAAGACTGGTGTAGAAATACAGCAAGTGCAATGTTTTGTGGGTAAAAAACCTCAAATGTTTTGTTAAAGTTCAAATATTTTGTTTGAGAAGGCAAATTAAGCCTTCGCACTGTTTTTGCTTCATTGTATACAGAAATAAATCAGCTAGAAACAGCACACTGTACTTACTGTACTGGTCACAAATGTAAGGAGCTAGTGCAGGGATAAAATACTTCTGTGTGCTTTACCTGCAACTCCTGAAGGGCAGGGAGCTCCACATGTTCCCATGGGCTCTGGAGCTCTGCCATTCCCCTGCAGGAGCAGAAGGATTAAAAGGATTTTTGCATCATGTGTATGTGCCTCTGTGTATGTGTGTGTGTGTGTGTGTGTTTATGCTTCAGAGTGGCAACCAGCAGGAGGTTGTACAGGTGGTTTGCAATGTAGAATATTGCTGAATTTAGAGTATTTCTCTACTGAGGGGTTTAAATTGGTCACAGCATACAGGGATTTGGGAAAGACAGAAAGAAAAGACAGAGGGCAGGCAGTTAGAGCCCCTCTTCTGAAGTGCCCCAGCTCAGGGTAGCAGGAAGCTGATGGTTCTCACCCCTGCCCACCTGCAGACCTCAGGTGAGACATCCTAGGGATCCCAGGTAACACTACTGCCAAGAGAATGTCATAAAATTCACATCAAAATCTGATTTCAGCATCCTGACATGGAAGTAAACTGCATCCCTCCCTCCCAAAACAAAAACAAAAACAAAAACAAAACAAAAAAAAAACCAAACAAAAAACAAACACCTCAGTGGCAGCTCAAATCCTCTGATGAATCAGACTTTAATGATGATTATTTCATGTAATGGTGCAGCAATCTGTTTTCCTAGCTCAGCCCTGTTGGGGATTAGCTTTGTTCCTTTTTTACTCTGAAGAGTTTTCCCCCATAAGTTCTCCATACTAGGAGACTAAGTACTGGGTGCCTAAGGGTGCTTGACCAAAACAAAGAGGTGGCCAAAAGTCAGGAGGGGGAGATAAGGGCAGGGCTGGGGGCAGCTTCGCTCTCTCGCTCTCAGCATCGCACCGGAGAGGACCCGGGCAGGCTGCTGCTGTTGCGGGAGGAGTTCGCTGCCCCCACCGGGTCCGGTCCTGACAAAATCCGCCACCATCTGCTCGTGGGCCCGGAATGCTGAGCTCGTCTCCTCCTGCCCTGCTGGGCCGGGCCTGTCCCACCACTGCCGTTTCTTTGGCCCTGCTCTGAGGCTTTTTACTACTCTGTAGCCCTGCACTCCCTGACATGCCGGGACATCCCTGATGTTCCAGCTACCATCGGCAGAGCTTCTGATCATCCACCAGCCCGGGATTTTCCACCGTTCCAGCCTGGTGCTCTTGGAGTCCCAAGAGATGGACTGCCCTGGGCTTTGTGAAACAAAGCCCCTCGAGGTTCCTGCTTCTGTTATTGTTATTGTTGTTGTTGTTAGATTGCCTTTGTTATACATACTAGGAAAGAACTGTTATTCCTATTCCCATACCTCTGCCTGAAAATCCCTTTAATTTTCTAAATTATAATTATAATTATAATCTCCTCAGCAGATACCTGTCTTTCAAACCAAGACAAGCCCACAGGCTGTATTTAGTGCAAACCAAACCCTGTCACACAGATGGCATCTGGAGAGTGGAAATAATCCGACTGTTAGTAGAGACAAATATTCATCTCCCTTCATCAGTGCATCCCAGGTTGCCTGTTGAAGGGGCAGGGAGGGCAGATGAGTGAGAGAGGCTTTATGGGGAGGAAAACAGCTTAACCTTTGTGAAACCCACTGTTCAGGGAGAAGAATTTGAGGAAAGAAATTAAATCAAGAGAAAATTATCCCAGGGGGTTGTGTGCAAGGCAGAGAAGTCCTCCAGCTTTTAGTAGCAATTAGACTTGAAATGATACAGCATTTTGTATGATCCCCCACTCACACTGCAGTCAACGCAAAGAAAAAAGCTTAACTTAGAACAAATATTTACACTGGGATTTTTATAGAGATGCCACTGTCTGGCTGACATCAGTGATGGTTTGTGTGAAGGCTGAAATCAGTCTGAGTCTCTGGTCTCATACCTTGTAAGCTCTTGTAAGCTCTTGTATGTAAGCTCTTTCTGTCTCCTGGCTTTCAGAAAGGAGCAGTGCACAGAGAAAGAAATCACCCTCCAGAAAAGCAATAATGGACACATTCAGTCATGAAAAATACGTAATTACAACTAAGTTTTACTGGAAATATTTATCCTTTGCAGTATTTGGTATAGCCCTTTATCCAGCACTTGAAAAGGTGTGGCCAGAGAGCAGCTTGAGGAGTGATGTCAGTGGCTGTCAATCCACAGCAGTGTGCTGGGTTTGGCTGGGATAGAGTGAATTTTCTTCACAGTAGTTGCATGGAGCTGTGTCTTGGATTTGTGCTGAAAACTGTGTTGATAACACAAGGATGATTTTGTTGCTGCTGTGCAGCACATAAACAGAATCAAGGCATTTTCTGTATCTCACCCCACCAGTGAGATGGCTGGGGATGCACAAGAAATTGGGAGGAGATGCAGCCATGACAGCTGACTACCACTGACCCAAGGGATATCCCATACCAAACGGAGTCCTGCTCAGCACTCAAACCTTGGGGAAGAAGAAGGGCTGATCTTGCAGAAATGCTGAACTTCTGACCAACAGAGAGACATCTCAATGCAAAATGTTTCTCCATTGAGAGCTGGGACAGAGTTTTGTGGGATTCACAGCAGAGAGACACCATCTGCACTCACATTGTGTGTTTGATAGGGGCTGGGAGGTGTCCTGAACTCCTACTCTCACAGAACCCCTACTCTCAGTCCAACTCTCTAGATATTCATTAGACAATATCATAATTACATCCTAAAATATTTAACAGTTCATGTCATCTCTAGATTTTTCCCCCTGGGATCATTACCGAGCTGTCCCAGCTGCAAAGGGGTTTTTAAGTTGTTCCAGTCTGCAGGAGCCTCAATACATTCTGCAACCAGAACACAGTTTCTCTTTTTGATGAATAAGGCTTCTTGAGCTTTATTTATGATCAAACAGAAGTTTTTCACTGGGAACATAAAATTCCTGGAGAGACTTTTTCTCATGCAAGTCAGATCTCAGATCATGGCTGGGAGAGAAACAAAGAGGCTCTTCAGAAGTGGAAAACTGTTTCCTCCCCAGCAGCCCTGTTCAGGTGAGAACACAGAGCAGAGAGGGTTCAGCTAAACAAAAAGTGCTAAGACCCCCAATCCCTCAGGTTGGGGTCCTTTGAAAGCCTTTCTCCACTGCATGATACTGGAGGCATTGCCACTTCCCAAGGTCTCCACTGCCCCACAGAGAGACCCCTCCCCAACCTACAGAAGGTCTCTCTGCCCCTCACCCCACAGAAACCCACACGAGGGAGGCTTTTACTGCCCTGGGAGTGTCTCTTGGCAGGGAAACCCCCAGAAACCCACAGCAGCAGCCCAAGAAGGACTGCCTCTTCTCTACAAGCCCCAGTCATCTCCACTGGATAGGTTTGTCCATCTGCACCTTCACCTGAGGAGGGCTCATATCCTCTTCCTAGCCTTGGCACTGCTCCCCACTAACCCACAGCCCTGACACCTCTCTGCCTGCACCACAGGGTGAGAGACCCTTTGGCCCAGAGCAAGGCTCTGCCCACCTCCTTTTGCCTCTTTTGCGCTACTGGCAGCAATGAGGACACAGGAGAGCTGGTACAAAACCCCACAGGGACCCACCTGGCTTCTTCTTTTGGGGTCTGTACCTAATATCCAATCTAAACCTCCCTTGATGCATCTTGAGGCTGTTTCCTCATCCTGTCACTTGTTACCTGGGAGAAAAGACCAACCCGCACCTGGCTACACTCTCCTGTCAGGTGTTGTAGTGATAAGGTGCCCCCTGAGCCTCCTTTTCTTCAGGCTAAACACCCCCACCTGCCTCAGCTACCCCTCATAAAACTTGTGCCCCAGACCAGATGTATACATGTACAGATGTTTGGCCACATACAGAAGATGGGCAGCAAACAACTGAGCTGCAGCCACCAGAAGGGCTGTGTTGTGCTGTCACACAGCAGGGCTGGTAGCACTGACAGCAGAATCAAAGAGAGAAGAATCAAAGAGCCTACCAGTGTGATACCAACAGCTGGTCCAAGCTTGGCTGTTTCATAGCTCCCTCAGCCTCTGGATGGATTGTGGGAAGGACTTGTGCCCCAGGCTGGAGCTGGCCACTCACTGATCAAGCATCTGCCACGGAAAAAGGCCCACGAGTGGAGGAGGGGCTTCTCGGGGCATGAGTGCTCATCTGGCACTCTAGGGGAGCTCCTTTCAGCGCCCCTGTAGCCCAGAGCTCAGTGGTCCTGCGGGGGCTTTTCTCTGCCAAGCAAGCTTGGGAGATGGAGAGCAGGAGGTGAGGGCAGCACTCATCTTTCTCCTGCCTCTAGTCAAAAGAAAAACAGTTTTGAAAATCACTTTTTCTTCCTCCATCTGTGGATCGTTAAAAGCACCTGCAATCTCCCATCAGCTCCCTGCCCGGAATAACGCATTTTCCCTCCTGCGGGCTCCTGCCCCCCCCCGCGGGGCCAGGCACACACCAACTATTACAAGGCCCCCTCTAGTGGCATCGCTGGCCGTCCCGGTGATCCGCGGGATTCTCGTGGAATTCACACCCTCAGCACGGCCAGCAAACTCAGCCGCGGCAAGGAAAAACAATTTCACCTTCCTCAGCCGGGAGCTCATGGATCTGCATCACCCCACATTCTCCACTGTCTTCATTCACTGCAGACAGTCCCTGGGCCCACTGTGTTTCTAAATGAATTTTGCAATAAAAAGGGGGCACTGTGTTGGCATGAGGTCTGGTTATTCATTGCCCACAGTTATTTAACTGGGAAACACGCTGTGATGACCCTCCCGAGGCAGCAGCAGCTCCGAGGACCAGGTGCTGGCAGGTTACAGGGCACATCCATCCCTGAGACCCCTTGGTGTCCCTGCCACACCTGCACCAGGAGCACAAGGGCATCTGTCTTTGTCCAGCAGTGACCACAGCCTTTCCTGCCTGTCTAACCCCTTGTGATGTCTTCTAGTGACTGTGCTTCTGCTCTTTGGTGGTTTGTTATCTGGCTTGGGGAAAGATGTGAGGCTGTTCTGGCACCAGTGCCACCATCCCCTCTCTGTAATGGATGCCACCAGCCCCTTTTCCAGTGCCAGGGGAAACTGCAATCAGTTTGGATTAGAGGCTCTTTCTGCAACCACAGAATCACAGAAGATCCTGAGTTGAAAAGGACCCACAAAAATTGTTGAATCCAGCTCCTTATGCTGCACACAATCCCAAAATTTGCATCATGTGCCTGAGAACATTGTCCAAACGTTTGTGGACTGTGGCAGGCTTGGGGCCATGACCACTTCCCTGGGGAGCCTGTTCCTGTGCTCTTCCACCCTCTGGGTGAAAAAACTTTTCCTAATATCCAGCCTTAACCTCCCTGAGCTGGGTTTAGCCCACATTCCTCTCCATCATCCTGAGATTTTAGGGACACAACCTCTGCACTCTCACCTGGTATAAAACCACAAGCGCCCTTTCTCTGCAGGCTAGTTTTCCAGCCAGTGTGAAAAACAAGGTTAAATACTTTGTGTGTCATTTTAAATATAGAGTCTCAGCTGTCAGTGTTTGCAGGGGTGATTTTCTGGTAGAGAGAAGACAGATTTATAATAATTAATTTCCATATTGGCAAAGTAACAAAAACCTCCCCTGAAAAGCTCTGCAAATGCTGGCATTGAGACATGAAGGCTTTCTGTGCCTCTTTGTTGGGAGGAGAGCCTGACCACAGCCATTTTTGGGGAAGCCAGATGCAAAATCCCACTCCCCAAACAAAACACCCTAGCTGGACATCACTGTCAGTAGGAAATACCCACCCTGGCAAGGCCACCTCCTCCATGGGGCCCAAAGGACTCAGGCTTCCAGCTCAGCAGGGATGTAAATATTTGCAGTACCAAGGTCCTGCAGAAAGGCAGCTCAGCACAGGAAAGAGCTGTCAAAGATTCCTCTAGGTCCTGCTAGATCATATTTTCCTATTAATTTTTTTTTAAAAAATCATATATACTAGCCTTTCATTCATGTCATTTAAAGAACGTGCTTTAAATCTCAGTCAAATTAACAGTGACAGGAGCTATAAATCCAACCTGATTTAGTGACATTTCTTCTAAGCATGCAATATAAATTCACAACTATGAAAATTAACTCTGAAAGTCTGAGAAATTCTGAAAAGCCATTTAAAAGCCTTTTCTCAGGAGGCCCTGGGGAAACAGCCCCACACAAGAGGGAGGCCTGGCAGCAGGGCTGTTTTGATAACCTTCAGTGAAAGGGACCTGAGAATATTAACCATTACTGAAGACTGTGGAGGAAAACAATTCTGTAGCCCTCCTTGCTGCTTTTCCAGCTTAGAGGGAGCTGTGAAGATATGGCACCTGGGATGGGAATATCTCTTAAGTTACTGTAACACAAGGAAAAATTACTTTTAAAAATAAACATTTATTTAGAGGAGTTTGAGAGTTTGATACTGAAATGTTCAGGTACCCAGAGGGTTTAGTCCCAGCAAGGCTGGGTGCTCTAGTGCATGTTCTGCACCACTGCTGTTGGCAGCAAAATTTCAAACACTCCTTTCTGCTGCTCTGGATGCAGGAGATGTAATAAATAAGAAAAAGAAAAAGAAAAAGAAAAAGAAAAAGAAAAAGAAAAAGAAAAAGAAAAAGAAAAAGAAAAAGAAGATCTTCCAAGCCACCTGACACAAAGCACAGATAAACACCTGGGGATGCTGCCAGCAGCTTTGCAAGACCCCACTCCTTGGGTGCCAGAGCTGTCCCTGACCTGGCAGAGGGCAAACTGGGCAACCAGTTTCATTTGGCTCATAGGAGAGCATAGCACAGCCAGCTGTCATAATAACAAATGATTTGGAAAGAATCTTTCCTCAAACAAATAAAAAACACTGTGTAAAAAACCATTGTGCCATTCCCTGAATAAAGTTTCATGCAACTCCATCCCAGTTTCTGTCAAGTGATGTCTGTAACCACCTTGGATAGGCTTTTCCATGTGATTTATACACAGGTTGTTCCCTTTTCTTTCCAGGTGAAAAAGGTGCATTGTCAGCACTGCAAGTACATTTCAATGGGGAGTAAAAAAATTAATTAGAAAAAATATTCAAATAAGTTTAAAATGAATGCAGAAGCTAAAAGTGAGTAGAGAAAAAAGGCAGTTTCTAGATTAGAAATTTCATCATCTCACTTTCAACAATTAGAGGGAAAAGCAATTACAGGGTTTCCATAATCTGACCAAACCCAGAGGCCTGCTAAGCAACAGCCCCAGCACCCACATTGTCAATGTGCCCAGCTGATGTCAGAGCAGGGCAGGGCTTTTTGGGGGTGAAGGGAGATCCAGCTTGGACACACAAAGTGCTCTGTACAGGCCTAGGCCTGGAGACTGACCAGTGCAGCAACATGGACAAAAAAAATATTAAGTATATTGGAACACCTTCACATATATATACACACATATATATATATAATGCTTCAAGGATTAATTATATAAAGATTTAAAGTAAAGAGATTAATTATGTAAAGATTAAATAATTTGAATTATTAAAATAAATAGTATATGTTTAATAATTTAAATAATATCAAGTATTTAAAACAGTTAAAGCTATTAAAATAATTGAAATGCATATATTTATTAGAGATACTGACAGCTGCACAAGGCAAAATGCAATTCTCAGTTTTGAGCAACACCCCAGTATATGCCGTATTTGCCATGCTGGCTGCAGAGGTGGCCATCAGAAACACAGAGCCAAGGCTACGGACAGCCAGAGGGATCTGAAGAGGGAACTCTAACACCTCCCCAAACCAAGGGAGGAGGCCAGTGGGCAACCAGTAAGGTCCCAAGGTATGGGAGGAACAAGCACAGCCTGGGGTCAGGGATGCCTACAGGGCAGACTTGAGCTGCAGGTTGAGAGGGATGGGCTGAGTGTATGGGTTGTGAGGAGCTCCAGGACATCATCTCCAAAGACCCCTTTTCTCTTTGCCCATTGAGATGTACAAATGCATCCCACCACTACCAGGCAGGGGGCTATAATAGTCTGGAGTTACCATTCCATGGTAACTGCTGTGCTGCAGGGACTTACCTTCCACCACCTGCCACAATACCCAGTGAAGCTCTCAGCACCTGTTCCCATGTGGCAGTGCTCTGCCTTGGGGCGGCCCTGGGTCACTGAGCAGCAGCAGGCAGAGCTCCAGTGGGCTACCAGGACACTGCCACATCTAGTGCAGTGCCCACAGGACAGCTCGGGCCAGCTGAGGAAGGATGAAGTTCCCAGTGGGACTCACAGGTACTAAGTGGCCACGTCCTACTACAAACCACCACCAAGGAGACTACAAACAAAGAAAAATAACTGAAGTTCAACCAAATTGGTAGAAAAGCTCTTTCACACCTAAAGGCAAAAAAAATTATGCCAGTCCTCTTTCTATACTGAAGCATCTTGTACCATTGCAAGTCTGCCCAGCAGGAGGCACTGGGACACCAGTAACCTGCACACAACCCCACCTCCAAGCCCTACAGCTGCCTGCCAAGGTAGCCACTGCACTTAGAAAACCTTTGTCAAAGTGCCAAAAGCAGAGCAGAATGTCCCCCAAAGCACTGATCTGTGCCGAGCACAGTCAGTCCTCAGTTGGTAGAGCTGCTGGAGGTAGCTGAATGTTGTTGCCCAAAACCCTGCCAAGCTCCTCTCATCACCACCACTGTGTGCTTGCTGCCCCTTAGCAAGGTTATTTTTGTGGCCACTCCATAGCTGTCAGTGCCCAGGCCAGGCAGAGTCAGTCACTTGAAGCAAAGCTCAGTTTTTACTGGTGGTAACCCCAGCCACCGTAGCAACCAGGGCCCACAACTTCACAGACAACTCCTCTAATTTCAGCTGGTGTCATTAAACTAAGACAAGGGGCCAAGGCAAGAGAAAGCCAGGCAAGCACAGGGTGGACTGGGACACAAGAGTTATGCAGGTGAGATGCTCTCAAGGTTTACTCACACCAACAGCTGTATCCAGGCTTGTTTTGTTTAAAAACATTGAATAGGAGGCTCTCGCTGAGGTACCTACCACAAGGCTAATAAAACACAGTTAACTGTAAAAAGGAAATAATCTGATAAGCCTAGGGCAGGAAAGTCCTTGGCAGCCACTGCATCTCAGGTTTCACCGGGGCTTTCAGCAGAGGAGGGTGTTTGGGAAAACATCTGCTGGTTTCCATGGCTGTGCCTGGAGGTGCTGGCCCCAGGTGCAGGGAGACACCTTCTGCAAACAGCCCCAGGGCTCCCGGGGGGAGCAGGGGGTGCCCCGGGATCACAGCCCAGCCGCCAGCTCCGGGGACACAGCGCTGCCCCCGTGCCTGGCTCTGCACAGGGCAAACCAGCACAGCTGTGTAAGGCTTCATCCACACTATGCCCACTGCACCCTGCATTTACACCTTATGGCTTACACTTCTGCTGTTTTTTTTTAAAAGAAAAAAAAATGGTTTCAGGAAAAAAAAATAATGGTTTTGAGGTTCTGCCCGAATTTTCACAGCCAGCTGAACTAGCCCATAGGCTATTTGGTCTGCCTGAAGCTGCTGTGTGGTGTAGTTCCAGTCTGAACTTTACTGACTACATATGAAAAGAATCCAATGTTGTTTTTAACATGCACATTTTAATGAAGCAAACATTTCTATTAAATAAGTTATAAGATACAATTTTACAATCCTGCATTTTATTCCAGTTTATTTTATTTTTACTTTCTAGTTTACAATGTAGTGAGCATTTCACATTAAGGCACAAAAAAAGCACAGTAAAAAAACCCCAACCTTCCTTTTTTTCCCAGTAACTGTGCTGGAGAGTAGTACATCCACACATAATTACAGAATTGTAAGCATGAACTTCTCCCGAGGACCATTGACATGTCAAACAGGTTTTCAACAAATCCTACCTTCTCCAAATTGCAGAGTTTGATCTCATCAGGAGAGTTAGTTTACTAAAGCCCCAGCAGCTGACAGCAATTCAGATATTCACCTGGGAAGTAGTATGGAGTAATCCGGGACAAACAGACAAGTTACAAGGAAGTTTCCACTCCCTAACCCTCAGCAGCAACGCCTGTTGCATCACAAAGAGGATTTCAGGAGAGATGAGTTTGCTTCAGGCATGTCCTTGGACTGAGACACAATAAAACACCTTGCACCAAAGAGGGGTTTGTTCATTTATATTGCTATTATTGGTATTGGTATTATTGGTAACTTCACAGACCCACCCTGTGTCCCACTGCAGATGTGAGTCCCATTCCCAGGATGGCTTCTCTGCCCCATCTCAGCCACGGGCCTGGCCTGCAGCCTCCAGGGAAACCACTGGTCATCTTCTCAACACATCGTGGTGCTCTGGACTGCAGTGACTCTGGGTCACACAGGTGACAGCCATGCCTGGCTTGGCAAGTTCAGGGGCTTTATTAACCAAACCAACCCAGGGCTTGTTCTTAAATAGAAAAGAGTGGGGGGGAGGGGGGGCAGTTACCTGTAAAGTTACAGAAACATCACCAGCATCCCAAGCTCGTTAAAAACCGCATTACTAGCATCATGGCCAAAAAGCTATCTGTCTCTAGAGTTACAAAGCATTAACACAGAGAGGCTGAAAGCCTACAGGAAGTAATTTTCAGTCTGCTTTTGGTTTGCTATAAAAGATAAACTTTTTCTAAATGTAAACCATTAGCAAAGCATTTTCAGAAACATTTTAAATTTGAGTGGTAAAGCTACTTATAATAGCTTTTTATAATGTTAAGCATTAAAATTGATCAAGTATACAAAGGCACCTATTACAGTACCAGTTTTACCTCATTTCTTTACAGAAAAGAATTTGAACTGGGGACAGCCCAAGTCATATTCCATAACTAAAATGTAAAGTCTCCAGTCAAATAAAATCAGTAGTTAAGATACCCAATTACAAAGACAAATTCCAGTTTTCAATTAACATCTAAAGTCTTTAACATCCGCAAGGGAAATTAGTGTCTAGTCATCCACATGATTCTCCAAACATTAACAGTGACCCAGACAGTACTACAAAGGTACAATTTGAAGAGATATTATATAAATTGACATTAGGTTGGTAAGCAGGATAGAAGTGAAATGCTTGTAAAAACAGTTACAGAGTTTACGTCTGACTATTGAAATTGAGCCGTGTTTATCTAGAAACTGCATTTTGCAACACGACTGCACCCAATACAACTCCACATCTGAACTGCCAGTGCAGAGACCACCTGACAGCACATTTATGGAACAGTGATATGGAAGGGACTCCCAGGAATGTGCTCGTCACCCCACTTCACTGCCAGGACATAGTCCCCCCTTTCCTTGACGACGTAAGTGACGTTGTACTGATGGCTGCCCAAATGCTTGATGGACACCTCCTCGCAGGGTATTGTAGGTCCGTGGACACCAACTAACAGCATGTTGGAACCTATAGCAAACCACACAACTGTTAATATCCCTGAGCTTAAAGAAGGCAGTGTGGTTGTACCATTATATATTGGCTCTGTAACACACGAATTTTGTTATTTTAATTCACAGAGTGGTAGGTGAGCCATACCTCAGATTAATTTGGTATAAGAAGGAATTTTACATTAAAAAGTTTCAACCTCATAGAGGTGAGGGTTTATCTGTGCTATTTGCCAAACCTGACAGGTTACCACTATCTAACTACAGGTTACCACTCTCTTAAGTAGAGCACAGGAACCATCCATGCTGCTTGTGAAAACAAGCAGCACTGCTTTACAAGTACTTAATCAGAAGTTAATAGCAGGGGCCAGCGGACACAGCTGGCCTGTAATCCACCCACTGCAGAGCTCCCAGATGGATGATGATGACCATCAAAAGGCTACAGGAACACCGTGCATTACATGCTACAATGCACCACAAGGGTTGCTTAAGTTCAGCAACCTGTTTGTTCTCATGCCATAACCCTGTGTTCTTTCAGGTGCACCTGGCTCAGATGAAGCCATATGGAGAGGAACTAGCATTTTTACAGCCTCTGTATTAGGACTGACTTGGTGAGCACAGAATAGTATTTAGCATTTTTCTTTAGTACCAGATCATTGCCTCAAGCTCTGAATTTTACCTCTGAATCTGCAAGTTTGTTTAGGGAAAAAAAATGCCCAGCCAAACCACCAACCTGAACATCCATCAGGTTCCTGTATCCATACCTGCTTTGCTGCAGTCCACAGAGAAGGAGCTTTTCTGACCCACAAAAGCCTTTGAGAGTCCTGCTCCCCGGGAAACCACTTTGCTGGCATCTGAGGTGGATTTGGGAATGGCACTATAGCAAGTTTCAGTCGATGACCTTGTCACCGACTCGACCAGGATGGAAGAGGTTTCGTTGGCACTGCCTGGGCTAACCAGTCGCTGCCCTGGAAACAAAAAAGGTTTCTGACGTTCAGATTCACCCCATCTGAAAGGCATTCATAAGGACGTTTCGAAACTCTCCTAATGACTAGCATGCATTCTGCATCCAAAATGCATTTTTGGAGAGGAGCAATTTCCTGCTTGGGTTTTTAAGCTGATATCTTCCAGCACCGCTGGCAACAATCCCATCCCAGAGCCCTCAAGTGGCTAAAGGACCACAGGAACTTCAGGATTCATTAAGCAAAGCAGGTTGCTTAAGAAGAGTTAATTGTGCTCCAGTCACCAAATGCCAAAAATTACTTGAGTTGGCAGAAAAGCAGGTGCAATTTTGCAATAACCCATTTTGAAAGCAGAGCATGTCCCAGCCTGCAGGAGTGCAGTCCCTGCCACTCTCTCCTGAGAACATCACCACGCTACGGGCACCACAAGAGGGTTCACAAGTTCAGGGGCAGCAGTAGAGATGAGCTTGAGGCTGTGCTTAAACACAGTGCTGGAGAGAGAACAGGCTTCCTAAACCAGCCTTCCTCACTTCACCTAGGAGCCTCCCAGACATTACTGACCTTTGGCTAGGTGATACCTGCACCAAAATGAGACCAAAAGAGGCAACACATACTACAGGTGAGCAGGTTTCAGGCCTTGAGGGTGGGGAGAAATAGGTAAATAAGTCATATTTCCCTGCGACCCATGCAAGACCCTAGCACTAGATCAGGACTTGGTATTACCCCATAAAGCTGTTTTATGGCCATCACTGAGTCAAGCTGCCAAGCTCCGTGACTACTGCTTTTGTAGCTGCTCCTGAGACCCCTCATCTAAGCTTTGGAGGTGATGGGAAGAAATGCTTTGCTTCTCATGGATTTGGGCATCTAGACCAGAACATCACATTGTCTCAGGAGGATGTTTTTACTGAATGACATGACCTGCTTCAGGCACAGAGTAAATACCAGTTAGCTTTTTACCTGTAACCTTTGCCTTGAAAGGGCTGCCCACTATGTGGTTAGGTCCACCATATTTAACTCCAATTAAATAGTTTCCTGGAGCCATGGGTGTGTACATGACTTTGTAACCTTCTGGAGTTTCCTGGCAGTCCATTTTCACCTTTGATGGCCCTTCAATTGTAACAGAGAGGGTACCTGGACCAGCCTTGGTCGTGTTAATGAAAAATTCCGATTGCAGTCCTAGAAAGACGTAGCACAGTGAGACACACTCCTCCTCACACCCGATGTTACACACGCAGCCTCAGGCATTAAATAAGGGGTAATTCGGCGCAAGACCAGTCTGCCCAGGGCTGCAGGCAGGGAGGGACACCACATCCACCCCAGCAGCCTTGCACAGGCCAGCCCAAATAGAGCTCTGCCCCCTTGGCAGCCTCCCCAGCTTCATCCTGCTCTCTCCACCAGTTAGGTTGTGACTGTGTGGGAGAAGGGGTCATGAGAGCCCTTCAGGACTCAAATGGAAGTAATTTGGTATCAAAATCTGGCTTAGAGAGAAAACAAGAGCTTTTCTGCTGGGCATCAAGAGTCCACACCCACACAGCTCCAGCATGGCTAAGTCTGGGAGAGTTCACAGCTGTCTTGCTGCCTGGACTGCAAATCAGCAGTGAAGAGCCCACAAGAAAGCAAGAAAGACAAGGGGCAGGAGATGGCCTGGAGGAGATGGGTGTTTGAACTGCTCGGCAACAGCACTCCAAGCAGTTTGTGGAAACAAAAGCTTGTTTAATTACAGCATCTGGTTAACACAGCTGAATTATTGCTGCTAATACTAAGCCAATGACACAATGCCAGCAACACAAGAAAAAATTAAGTAAGGCTTTCAGCCCCCAGTAATTTACTGTCAGACTCTGGCCTCAAATATTTATGATCTTTGGGCTGTTGCATGAGACACTCTTGCAGAGGAATAAAGTGCTTGAGCTCACTCAAAACCAGGATGGCCATGGGAAAGTTTACTGCTGCTGCAATGGAAGCATGAAGACGTGGGAATAAACTCGGGTAAGTTTCTAGTCTCCCCACAAAAGAGGTTGCTGTGTCGCAATGCCGGAAGAGCCCAGCTCCCACAGAGGGTTGTGCTATTTTCCAGTGCTCCAGCAGCCCAGCCCCCTGGCACTGCCACCCTTGGGAGGTCAGGCATCAGCCCACAATGCCCTGCTCAAACGGAGAGAAGTTAATTCTCAAAGCCAGCAAGCTTCACAGCTTCTTGCTAAGAGCTCTTGCTCCAGAGGCAGTGCTTTTTCCTATGGCCCAGAAGAAGGCTTGCATTGTTGGAGGCTGCAGACGCTCAGTCCTCCCAGGGGGACGGTTCAGGTGCTCAGCCACTGAAACCCCTACACTGAGTCATTGTTCTGCAACGCTGCTCAGCAGCTCCCAGGGCACTCCGCTTTTGGCAGTGGCCAGGATTCAACAGCAGGGCACAGAGCAGCTTTACTGAAATTAAACAGTCTATTAAGATTAAAAACAACCCCAAGCACCTTTATAGATGAAGAAATATTCCTCTGCCCCTGATGTATCACTGGCTGGTATCAATGAGTGCTTTTGTTTCCACCTATTAAAGGAGCTCAAGCTACATCTTTATTTTATAGAGTGTATCTGCATGTTTCCAAAACCAACTGCTTGGTTTCTCCAGAACAGCAGAAGCTTTGACTGAATAACTGCAGTACTTTTTTTTTTCACAGGGAGAAAAAAAGGTATGAAATAGAATCCACAGGAGACAGCAGTGGATAGGACAAAATGAACTAGCTATTCCCTTACACAGCAAAGGGAGAGAAAAATAATCATTTTACTCTGCTATTTACCTGTGTGTATGGCCTGAGCAAGAACACAAATAAATCAAAGTGCAGATCCTGGAATGTTTTCATACTTACTAAGGGTGCAAATCATAGAAATGAAAAAACAAACCTTAAACCCTACATTCTTGAGTTGCGAACTATCAGATGAGGCAGCCACAGCTGACAATGAGGTGTCAGATTTCCAAGAAACTGTTCACGCTGCATCTGGAGCATGCATAGCATACTACCAACAGAACAACCCACCTTCTCCCTAGGGTTTACATATCCTACAACATTTCACTTGAGATTTCGTAGAGGTACAAGCACCAAAGGGAAGGTAACAGGGTACACCCTCATACTCATTTAATTAACACAAGTTAAACAAGATTCCTTCATCTCCAGACAGCTAACTCAGACGTCTTGTTCAAGCGTGGAAGGGAGCCAGAGCATCTCCAGAGCTCGAGGGACCACCAATGTGGAGATAAGCTAACCAGCAGAGCTGTAGTCCAGCTGTTAACCAGCAGTTCAGTGAATGCATGCTGCAGTTGCTGATTTACAGAAGTTTGAAGTTTGTTAAGGCTCAGTATAGGCTGCAGACTTGTGAGTGATGGTTATAAGACATGAGCATGCTAGAAAGCAAAATTAGCCTGCACTCAGGTCAGCAGAGAATGTGGGTTAGTTCAGCTGCCTTAGCAGGTGAAGTCATGTAAAAGTATGCCTAGCAATAGGTTCTGTACGTCTCAAAGCCCGGGTGGAGCAGGTCTGTAGGAGAAGGATTACCTGTGGTGCCACTCTCCAGGCCAGAGCCATAGGCCATGACCAGGGCAGGGTTGCCCGCCTGGCCGGGCTCGCCCACGCGCACCTTGAAGGGGCTGCCCACCACGTGGCTCCCGTTGAACTTCACGTCGATGGAGTGGACGCCGTTCTCGTGGGGGATGAACCGGACGGCGTATTTATCTGCAACACACAGGGGGCTCTTCTGACCAATCACAGGCAACAATCCAACCATACACCACCCATTAAACCCAATGCAGGCCTGATTAGCAATCTGAGCTTCTGAAAGCCTTTGACATATTTTGGTCCCAGTTTAAGTAAACTCAGCTACACAAGCTGCTAAACTTGTATTTAGGCAGGAAAATGCTGTATTTATCACAGAAGGTATTACAGCTTGTGTTTTCACCTCATTCACTAGGACTTGATCTCAACTGTCATCTAGTCTGAGGGTTATTTGCCTCACTCTGCACTAAACATGAAAACTGAATCACATCCCAATCTGTTGGCAGCTGAGGGAGTCGTGTGTAGAAGAAAAGCAGCTGCTAAGAGCAAGCCAAATCTTACCAGTGAACTGAGTGCGCTGCTCTGACACCACACCTTTATCTAATGAAGTCATTTAGCAATTTGCTGATATTTCACATTTTTGATTGTATGTTAACTGAGAGGCAGGACTGATCTCCCCCAGCTGGACAGCTGCTGTCTGTTCACAGTACAGACCATAACTCATACAGACTTCAAGTGAAAAAGAAAAGCTCATTGCTGAAACAGGAATTGAGCTTTCTGTAGTGTTTGCTTATAGACAGTTTCCTTGACATTTCATGTGAAGGAGTGAGTGTGAATTAAAAACAAACTATTAGTCAAAGATTGAAGCATAGCTTTGAGAAATAAACTTCTTCCCTGGTTAAATTCAACAACCACATCATATTTAATTTATTACTAATGTCACTGTACCTTCACTGGCAAACCTAAATACTTCTAACTTACAAGTTGGGACTCAGTCAGTCCATGCAAGAAGATGGACATAACCCTGACTGAACAGCTCTTGACACCAAAAAGCTGTCTTCCAAGCAACATGCTCATCCCTGGGACACACTATTTGTAAGCCAAAGGAACTAAATTCCCTGTGTGGCAGCAAGTGCTTTGGAGGTCATGCAATTGTTCTGATCATCATAAAGGTGTGCTCACCTGGCTCCAGCTCAGACACATGGCACTCTTCGACAGCTCCGGAGGGGCTGTGGACTTTGGCATCAATCTTGCCCTTTGCCCCATTCAGCCTTATAGCAAAGGATGCTGGCTGATTAACTTTTAATCCAGACTCCTGAGAATGCAACAGTCAGATTATCAAATTCAAACTTTCATTTCAGACAGCACAAAATTTGTGGCAGGGAAATAACCACTTCACCATGAGGATTTTTTAGGCTTTAACAAAAGGCATAAAGTTGTGACTTGCATTAATTCTCAAATCAGAAGCTCTCTCCCTCTTAGTGGGTGGCTGATTCAGGAGTCACCCATATTGGCTAGGCTGACTTTTCCCATGGTAACAGACTGTTTTTGGAAGCCAGATGATTGCACCACATCAAGGAGAGGCAGGTTTACAATACTAGTCACCCGTTATCACTGAGGTCAGTCCTCTGTATTCAGGCACTTGATTTAAAGGATGCTTAAGCTATAGCTCCGTTTTCAGCCCATTCATTCATTCATTCCAGATTCATTCAGGGAAAAGCCTCTGATAATCCAAATGTCTGAAAGAGTAATATGCATGTTTATATTTGCCACAAGAGGCTGCATTTAGAATGCCACCACAAGACATCTCAAACATGAGAAAGTAATTTAAAACATGAAACTGGATGTTGTGGTGCTGTCAGGCCATTNATGCTGGCTGTTAGGAGACTGAGATCAGTCTCATTGATGTCCAGCATGAAGTCAGCAGCAGAACCAAGCTTAACTTGAGACCGTCTTCTGTTATCATCTGAATATATAAAGAGAAACAAGTCACAAAACATTACAAGGTTAAGTGCAGAACAAGTCAGAGGACTTCAAATTCCTGCCACAAACCAGGTTCCCCACGCTCTCCGAGGTTAATTTTTAATATGAAGTGCTTCTAGAAGTTTAAACTTTATACCTGTGATCTTGGCTGTGAATGGACTGCCTGGAATGTGTTTGTCATTGTATTTGACCAGGATGCTGTAGTTCCCAGGCAGAGTAGGCAGGTACGTGACTGTGCATGTTCCATCTTTGTTATCAATGCAACTGATCTCTGCTTTTGAAGGTCCTTCAATAGCCAAGTCTAGCCCACCTAGAAAAAAAGTAGAGTGACATTTCCATAAATCTGTGTGAACACCAGGTCCAAAAATTTGGTCCAAAGAGAAATATCCAGTACCTTATACTGAAAATGGAGCCTAAAAGCTTATTTTCAAAGTACAGCAGCAAAACCAGCTCAGACCAATCCACTAAGGCCACAGTTCTATTCAGTCTTTAGATTTACCTAACATGGATTCCACATCCAGTCATCAAAGACTAGATTTAAGCAGCTTTCAGTTTATTTTTAATTAAACAAATAATTTGCACCCTATACCACAGGGTACATTTACTGCTTTCAGGAAGGGGCAATAAACCAGTTTTTACTGCAAGTTACAGCCTGATATTTGCATAAGTCATTGTGCCACATCAGAGATACATAGTTGGACAGATGGATGTAAATAAAAGCCAGTGTGCATTACACTATCAAGAAGTTCCTTATTTAGGGTAGGATGGGTTTAAAGAACTGACTTACCCTCTCCTGCATCTTCTGTGACAATGGTGAAAGTTGCTGGTTTATTCGCAACCCCATAAATGAGGCCAGGCCCATAAGCAGAGACACTGCCACTATTGGGGTAATTGACATAGAACTGCAGAGGGCTCTCTAAAGGAAAAAAAACCAAAAAGCAGCACTTTTAAGGATGAGTGGTCTGGACTACAAGAACTGATACCCATGTTCTTGAATGCCCTTCTCATTACATGGTATCTGAAAAACCTTATTGTGACTGTAATGCACTTAAAAACCAAAGAAGCCTCCATTTCAATCCTCAAAAGACACTGTTGCACAATTTGTGCCACATTCATTCATGGACGAGTAAGTGTTACTCTAGTTACCAGAGATAAGCTTAAAGGATGTTGTAAAGGGTCTTGTTCATTGCAAGATTATTTTTAGCACATTAAATCAGAACATGACTCAGAAGCAGGCTTTCAGTTCAGGCACTGATTCTGAATTTCGGTAGCTCAGAATTAGGAATGAGCACAGCACATTGTCTGACTCAATGAACCTTAACTAGCAAATTTGAAGGGTATCCAAACATGTATTTGCCAGCCTCAGATTAGCTAAGCCGGTGCACAAGAACAAAGAGTACAGTCACCAACAACCAATAATGGTTTCAAAAAAAGGCACAGATAGGTCTTCAGTCCAAAGTTAGATTTTGCAGCTAAGACAGTAAAAAGTTTGATTCATGACAACCTTCATGAAGGAAACATTATGGCACATCATCTTTCTATCCCAGCACAGGTTAAAAGTCTTAGTGAACCAATACATCAGACAGGTCAGCACCTATGAGGGTACTATATCCATAAAGAACTGAAGGACTGAAGCAGCACCATGCATCATACCACTGAGCTCCCTACTTCAGCCTAAGTTATCCTGTGTTTCTCTACGAATAGAACCAGCAGCCCCTCTCAGACAGTGCTGAAGGTATTTTGTCTCATGTCACATCCTATTACAGGTCTGCCCCTTTCAGCCCAGCCCCCCAAGACCAGCATGCCTGGAGAACCACAGGGCAGCCACAGCCTCCAGGCGAGGCAGTGCTTCCACTGAGGAGCTGGTGAAGCAAGGACAAAAGAAGAGAAATGGAATGAAAGGCAGTGGTTTCTGTTTGTTAAGAAGCAGCCAGGAAGAAAGAAAGATTACAGCATAATATGCATGTTTTATTTTATTGCAATCAGATGTAAAGAGTAACTACAGTATTTCAGCCAATCAGTTCTCCCCACAGTTTTGAGATTTTTTTGCCAATGCAGTTTAAGGATAAACACACACTGTAATCAGTAGTTTTGCTAAGCACCATGGCAGTAAATTTCAACCTGAAAAACTGGTAGTTAAAAAACAGTATGTTTCTTCTTCATAATAAAACGCCACAAAAGCTAGTTTCCCAAAACCAAAATCCATTTTAAGCCTGGCTGGTACGATTAAACCACAATGGAAACTCATATGTGCTGGCACTTCTTTGCTTTAGTTCTCTCTGGACTACTTGCAGAGAAAGGGCCACTGAATGGTAAAATAGCCTGGGCAGGTCTTTCCACAGCATGTACAACTTAGCTAGAGAACCTCACCAGGGACCAGATGCGTCAGCAGGACTCTGCACTCAGACTTGCATTGCCTGTTTTGTCAGACTTACCTGGGATGTGATTTCCCATGTATTTTATGTGCATTTCATGCAGCCCAACCTCAGTAGGAGCATATTTCACTGTCACTGTGCCATCTTTGTTATCCACGATATCTGGTGTATCCGTCTTTCCAGAGGGCATGTGTACTTCACCTACAAAAGGCCACCATGGGAGTTACGGAAGGAGAAGCTGCCTGCTTCCCCTCTCCCACCCACAGAGAATTGTCTAGCCGTTTTAAGCAATCATTTTAAATTCCTTACCCACAGGCAGAAATAGGAGACTAATGGGAACACTAACCAGACATGTTTTCTACTTAAGCTACATGAATACAAGGCAGTGGTAGACATCTGGCAAATGGTCCTGCGACCTTACAAACTCCACAGGCAGGGCTGTTTGCTGCAGCCATGGAGCTTTTCACAGCAAGCCGCATAAAAAGTACTGATCTACCTCATAGGGACTGACTGTTCCTTCAAGCTGAGACAGTCCAGGGCTTGGGGTGGGATTGCTGAGCTAGAGGGCAGAGGGGACACAGGCCTTGTGTGCGGGAGCTTAGTGCAACCAGGGTGCTACTGGAGCGATGCTCTCAGCTGCCAGACCTGTAGAAGTGGAGTCACCTGCTTTGGAGAAGGTATGTAGCAGGAATGCAGAATTAACTGCTTTATTGCATCTGCAGAAAGGAAATAATGGAGCTTATCAAGGATGCATGTAGCTGCTCCAGAAGGGAAAAAGCATCAACAGGCCCTACAAATGCAGTAGCTCACAGCCTAGCACTGAAGGCTACAGCAACACCAAGAATCCTCACTTAACTCAAACCATTGAAGGGGCATATCCTACTCATCCTCAGTGGGTGCCACTCACTGTGAAATTAAACAGCTATGTTGCTGGCAGGATACAAACCTCCCACACACATTGTGGTCTAGACCACCCAGTCTGTTAGCTGCAGCTGGATAAAAACACTAACAAAAAGCATAACCCTCCTTGAGAGGCACTTCAGGTACCTGTTATTTCTCCTTTCCTTACAGCAAATGGGATAACCATATCAAAGGGCCTGAACCCCATGCCATTCATGTCTCCAACAGGGACATAAGCTTCTTCTGTAACCTAAAGCAAGCAAAAACATGTGTCACTTCAAAAAGGCTGGTAGAGCCAAATGAGCACTGAGCAACTCCACTGCAAGCACAAGCAGAAGAGAGTGTGCGGTGATTATTGCAGCCAGCCAAGGACTGGGCTCAACCAGAGCAGTGTCCGGCCAAGCTCTCCTTTACAACACCACACTGCAGAGCAGAGCAAATCAAACACGGCATGGATGGAAGACATGCTGGAAAAAAGGAAGAGATAAAAATGGAATACAAAGGGATGGAAGACAATGTAGTGCACAAAAGACCCAAAGTGACTCCATCTGAAAGGATTTAGTTGCCTAAGGCCTGGAAGAGAAAGTGATTTTTAAACGGGGCAGAATGATTGCAACACAAAATGGACAAAAGAAACAAGTTTCACAATGTGACTCTCAACTCAAGATACTGTGATTTTACTGGGAAAACAAAGCAGTGCACTCAGGGTGCTTTTGCCAACAGCAGACATTTCAGAAGTGGAAGCTGTGGGTGCAACGATCCTCTTCATTTTTACATGAGTTTATTTGGAGACTCCCTTCAAGCAGCAAAGAAAAAACAAGGTCTGGATCCCAAGAACAATTGATGAAACAGAAAGAACAAACACAATGACCAGAGCGATCAAGCAGTCCCAAGAAGCAGGCTGTCATCTGAAATGGAAGACAGATGGGGAGCTGAAAAATGTAAAAATTGTGTACCCAAGGGCGGAATCCGGGGGGGGAAGCGCCCACTGGCTCCTGCGACTGTGCGGCAACATCATCTGCATCTACAGCCTGGGCAGGGGTAGAAGCAGGTTAGTTGTTATTAGATGTTATTCTGGCATGGAGGCATCCCCACCTTCCACAGTTCAGAACACACTGCTCCTTCCAGTCCAACACTTTCCTCCCACAGTGTAGTCCCTCCCTGTCCACCTGCAAAGACCCAGATCCAGTCAGAGAAGCCGGGAAACTGCCCTTATCCACAGGCACTGGGGGAAGCCACCAGTGGCACAGCCAAAGGACAAAGCCAGTATGTGCCGTTTGTTGGATACTTGGGAGGGAAGTGGAAAGCTATGCCTGAACACTGGTGGAACTGAATACCAGAGCTGCTTTCTTATGGGACTGATGCAGTGAGGGAAGGGAAAGGTTTAAACTTAAGATGGAAGTCCCCGAGCACTGCGCAGCACGACATGCCAGCTGGGAGGCAGGGGAGCTGGCTGCTGTGGGAAGGCTGCTCCAGCTCATGCACTTGGGTGAATGACCCAGCCTACATCCAGCCACAGCAGCAAAGCCATTCTTCTGATTCACAGCTGGGACTGTGTTGTCAAGACGCCGAATGTGTTTTCCCCAGCGCAGCCGCTCTTCTCACCAGGCATGCCAAGAGCATGACTTGCAAATTCCCGTCTCTCCCATTAACCCAGCACAAGTGGCTGGGACTGACACCCACGCAGGCAGCTCCCCCAAGGCTCAGCCATCCCAGCCCCTCCTGCCCATTTACACCACTGCAAACCACCCTAATTAGATAACCCACTGGAAATTTCTGCATGGATGGACTCCACTAAGAAAACCAATGCAAAACAGAAACGGTGCTGTTTCAGTGTTCTCTGTCCCCAGCTAAGACACCCAAGTCAAACACACACTGCATCAGTCAGCTAGGAAGTGGGAATTTTGGCTGGCCAGGATGGGCTCCCTGACCTCAAGAGGCATTTCCTGTGGTGAACCTTGAGCAGCAACCAAGGGAGTCATTTCTCTCAAGGAAATCTTCAGACACCCGTAGCAATCTGCCAGGATGACAGGTAGGAAGAGCCAGAGTTGCTGGCCCCAGAGACTCGCCCACAAGCTCCATCTGGACTCAGTACAAGTACAGTCCTGTGATTTCAGGGACCGAGATGCACCAGAGGCTGCTTTGGCTGAGATTACAAAACCAGGAATTGTTTTGCCAACAGAGAGAGATGTTCTTCACAAGAAGGGCTTCTGTGGAACCCTGAGAGGCACCTAGTCTGCTTCTCAGGGGGCTGGGGTATTGTTTGCTAAATGTGGAGAACTGCACATTGAAAGGAAGATAATTAGAAGGAGGGGGAATCTAGCTATAACCGTTTAACTAGCACTTACAAATAATTTTTAAGTGTGAGCTAACAGTCTGCTTCCCTGGGATCTGTCAGCAGACCATTCCTTATTTTGGAATCACCTTAATAAAGTGAGAGACAGAGAAAGCAGAGCACTGTATCTGACAATGGCCAACATAATTAATTGTAGAAGCCGATTACAACCACCTTTACATCATTTAGAAAAAGAACTACACGGTCAGGAACTGAAAAACAAATTTCTTCAGAAAAGGCAAGTCTTCATCCTCTGATGGTTTCTATCCCACCTCACTTAACTGTATTGCCTGCTCAAAACAAGCTCTGCAAGGAACAAGGATTTATTAGCTCCTGCTCGCCTAATAAATATCGGAAAAAACATTTACACACAGAGTTAACCTATTGCTAAATAAAACATGGCAGCAGTAATCTGAGCGGGAGGTACTTCTGGAGCAGAACTGGCTTACCATGACAGTGAAAGGACTGTTGGGAATGTCCACCCCACCAAAGCGGACATAAATCACATAGGTTCCTGGTTTGGCAGCAGTGTAGAAGATATCGTAAGTCCCATCCTCATTTTCAACAACATCTGCTTCAGCTTCTGTCCCATCTGGCGTGAGGACGGTGCACGTCACTTTTCCCTTCCCTGCTGATTTGGCATCTACCACAAAACCAACCTCCTCACCAGTCTTCACAGTGGGTGCAATTCCAGGACCTAGAAGGCAATTTTCATTACAGAAGGTGTTCACAGGACAGTTTTCCCAGGCAGACCACCTGTGAGGTGCCTGGGGAGCATGGCACCAGGACATTGGTCCCAGGGAGTCACAGATGTGGTTTTGGGAGCAGATGTACAACAAGGGACATTTGTAAAATTGGTCAGCATAGCAGTATGCAAGAACTGGCTACCAGTTCTCCTTCTCCTCTGCAATCAGAGAGGCTGGATGGGAACAGAGAGGAAAAGAGCTAAATTTGAGGAAAGTAATGCCTTAACCCATACTCTTATCATCCTACTCCTTCATGCAGAGCCAAAGGCACTTTCTTCTGCCAGCAGCTTGGCTGCATTGCTTCAACATAAACCTCCCTCTTTAAGCAACTATAAAAGGGCACAGTAGCAGCCATGGCCACATTTCCTCCACCATTATCCACAAATGATTTTCCACTGTTCTACCACACATCCCAAAAAAAGAACATCATGCAACAATGCCAAAATTGTAGCAATCAGATCTAGCTTGAAGAACACTGTGTTTAAATGGGAACTATTATCTCTTATTTGCAGTAGTACCTATTGAATACTCCTGCTTCTGACACTCACTTGTTACCACGTAAATGCCTCGTTTTCAAGTAGCAACAAACCAGCTGGTTTAATACTTTGGCAGTATTCCAGCACTTACTCCTACAGTGATTGTATTTCAGCTTTACAGCACTGAATCAGAAGCACTTCTTGGAAATGGGAAATTTTAGCTGGCATCTGGCAGTAATTTTCATCTGAGTTACTTCGAATAGTTAGTGACTTGAGTTACTTGGAAGAATATCAGATTTACCCATTAAGGCATCTTTTAAACAAATTTTGAGGCAAAGAGGATATCTCTTTTTTTCTTCCATTGTGTCAGGAATGTACTTCTGTTTAAAATAACTTGAAAGCAGCCAGATCCTGGACAGGCCTCAGGTGCACTCTAACTGCACAATGCCCAGGTCCAGCACAATGCCCACACACTCTCACAGGTCTACAACAATAAATTAGGTTTTCCTGTTCAATTTGGCCTTGCCAACTTTATTCATTAATATCAAGGGACTTAATGTTCAGTGGTATTCTTGTAACTAGTTCCTGTCACTTCTGCTCCCTGCCACAGCCTTCTGGGAGGTGGGAGCAAGCCACGGTGACCAGCCCAAAGCCACGTGTTGAACACCAGTCCTTAAAATCTGTGTGCTCCTACAGCAAAAAATCTGGAGTTCCCTACACCAAGGCAATGATGTTTTGAGTCATTGTAATATCTTATCTTTAGGTTCTCTCCTTCCCAAAAGCCTGTTCAGACCCAGGCCAATCTTGACCAGACAGAAAAGCAGCAAAAACCTCCACTAATAACACCCAGCCTGAATAGGCTTTGCTAATATAGAAGCACATGACCAGCTATTTACATCCTCAGAATTAATTCCGTTTTACCTTATAATGAAAAGCTTCCCACAATGCTCATGGTGCAAGGAGCATAATGCACTGGATACACACATATGTGTTATTTTGAAGTCAAGCTCACTGAAGTTCTCAGCTAGATTTATCACTGTCAAAATAAGCATCAGACAGTTGCATCTGGCTGTTTATAACAGCCCAGGCAGTCTGACAGATTTTGCAAGAGACCCCTGCTCACCCACAGGGTAGACACTTCTTTATCTTTTGGAACACCCCTTCTGTAAGAGCAGCCAGACTACACAAGTCTCAAGCATGTCTTCTGCATCCATCACATCCACTGTATGATGCTCAGAAGGCAGCTTTACATCCAGAACAAACAACAGCAAAGAGAGGAGTCAAACACTCACCTGTGGCCAAACACTTGCTAGCATCCCCAGCTGGAGATGCCCGGATCCGGTAGGGAGAGGCCGGGATATCATCCCCACCGTACTTAACGCCAATGGTATAGCGGCCCGTCTTGTCAGGGACATAGGTGACTGTGTAAGTGCCATCCTTGTTGTCATGAATGTCCACTCTCTTGGGTTTGCCCTCTTGGTCCTGAGGAATGCAAACCAGAAGATTTAAGCACTATGAAGGTTTTGAATTTCCTTAGCTGAGCATCAAATCTGTTCACAACCATACTTAGGTGGTCTCAAGCAGATAAAGAACTGCAGCTTTTTGAAGTTTAAAGATATTTTGCTCAAAGACTAGTAACAAAAATAGAGTATTAGGAGCAGAAAGGTATCAGACCACTATAAAATAATCAGCACTATCATTAACTACACTATCATTAACTACTCTTTGGTTGATACGAGAATGCTTTTAAAAGCAGCAAGCCATTTTAGTGAAGTTTATAGCAATTGTAAGAAGTTCAGGCTTCATGTCATACTGCTGTTTGAAATGAAGAACACTTCTCAGGTCCCTGAAGCACAAATGGGCAGTCACACTGTGCAGCTCTTGTCCTGTGTAAGCAGTGGGTAGCCTTGGGCAGCTGCTCCCTGAAAGGTCTGAGGGCAGGGGGAAGCATTATTGGAGTCTGCTATCATCCCTCCTGCAGGAGACATCCAGCTTCTGGCATGCTGCAAAGCCTACAGCTAAAAGCAGGTCTATCCAGCCCCTTCAACTACCATTTCTCGTCAGCTGCAAAAAGCATGAAGCATTTTATAAAGTCTTCCAAGCCTGCTTACAGGGAATCACATGTTGACTCCATTTTGTATTTTATGACTAAACACTGCCTGGGGTACAATATAAGCTGCAAAGGACTTGAGATTTTAGGTACAGCACAAAAGAGCTTACTTCTTTCAGGAAGGCTTGTGAAACATTTGACATTCAACAGCACAGAATAAGAAGCAAACAAATGCTGCCAGAAGGATCACCTATGCACTTCTACCATACAGGACTTGTGGAACTTGATCTTCAAAGCCCCAGCCAGGCTGGGAGCTCTGATAAGCATTTTGGATCCTTTAAGAGCACACCTGCATGCCAGAATAAATGGCAACTGCTTTGGTGTACCTGAGCAGGCATTGAGACACAACAGGAGCCAAGAATGCAGAAGGACAAGTACAACAAGGCATACCATGACCTAGGCATGCCAGAGCTCAGCTATGTGCTTTGTGGTCCACTATCCAGACACCTTATTGCTGAGGCCACGGAGTCGAGGCACCAGAAACTTTGGAAAGAGTAGTAACAAAGATAAATCAAAACATTCCTGCAGTATCTCCTTAAGCAGCTTATGACTTCTGGCAGCCTTGGAGGAGACGTGTGGTAATTTATCATAACATGATGCTCAGAGTGGTCACTATCTCATAGCCTTGCTGAACACTGCTAGAAGACTGCCTCCATTTCAAATGTCAGTATTTTCATAATCTTACAAGAAATTACTTACCTCATTTTGGGCATTTGCCGAGAATAAGGTTAGGCAAGAGCCAAATAGAGCATATCTGATTACTTTAAGACAGAAGTTTCACAAAAACACTCTCATGAGCTTCACAAATGCAGAGTGCAAGACTTCCCTGCACCAGACCTTAGGATCCAGTCAGAAGCCCAGTCTCCATGACACTGGGTATGTTAGGATAAAGTTGTGGCCACTTCTGAAAGGAGAGACTCATGCCCACCTAGAAAACATGTTTCCTGTCCTGCTTAGTTTTGTTACTTACCGTGATCTGTACAGCCAGAAGTCCTTGCCCAGCATCCTTAGCATCCACAGCAAACTCCACAGGCAGGCTGGCCAGAATGCCATAGGAACTGAGCCCTGGTCCACTTGCTGTCACTTTACTGGCATCATACGTAGGAAGCACCTTCACCTTGAAGGGACTTAAAAGAGCAACCCATTATTTCCCCTCCTCCCAGGTCAATGGCTGATAGTTGCTGCAGTACACACTGAGATATATGTTGATACAACCCTCTCAGACTGTCTGCTGCAGGTGCAGTGGGCTCAAAACACCACTGAACCCTGAAGTCGTGCAAGAAGCTGCACTGGTTAAGTAGCAAGGACCACAACCAGTCCTTAAATGGTGCTCATGTGCTGGGAGAATATATGGGATTGTTAAATCTTCAGTTTTCCAAAGTTTCTCTTATCGCCTTACCTTCGAGGAATCTCTTCATCAGCATATTTGACAGTGATCATGTAAGGTCCCTCCTGCATAGGGGTGTATACCACTGTGTGGGTGCCATCTCCATTGTCTACCACATTAACAGGTCCTACAACTCCTAAAAAGGCAACATATGATTTTCTCAGCTTTCCTATTAAACGACAGTCATTTGCTGCATGAAGCAACAAGATGCACTGCTCATTTACAGCTGGCAACAAATTTCGATTGTTTGGGGTTTTTTTTAATGAAAGCAACAGGCATGGATCAACGATCAGTTTTCCCTTATTTTGTATTCAAAGCCATTGACTTGAGATAGACTTTTCATCCACTGCTCTCTGGGCTCCCATCTTCTTGCTGTAAACAAAAGCTAGCACGAAAATACTACAGAAAGATCTGCCTTTCGGTACAGTCTAGGTCAAGAGCAATTGCTAAAAGTGCATTGAAGATCTTTCAAGACAGAAAATGAGTCATGCTTATAACTGTCTGAACTGTCATTTACAAGATTACTTATTATAACTGGGATTCACTGCACAGAACTGAGCCCTAAAGCCAGTTGGTGTGTAGCATTCACCATATCAGAGTCTTTCACAATCAGGTGTTTAGAAAGGCAGGCTTGCTGCCTAGGCAAGAACTCCATGCAAGCTGCCAAAGACCTAAGAAAGCAGGATCAATTATTTCAATTTGCATTAAGCTAAATCTACAACAGATTATGTGACATATCAGTTCAGATCAACACACAAAGCAGTCTACAATTACAAGTGGGCTTTAAAACACAGAAAGGATTAGCAGTAGAGCAAGCACAAAAGAAATGTATATAGTTGCCATGCACAGCCTAGAAGCAACACTGTTGGCTCCCACTCCCTCCTGCAGATGATTCTTGCTGTTGCCAACCTGATTTCCAAGAACCAAAATCGCCAGTAGTTAGTGAGAGTTCAAACCTGTCTCAGTGTCACCCTTTGGACCACCTTTAAAGAAATCTGAAATTGTTTTCAATGGGGAGCGCCATCCCTGGGAATCCATCTCATCTGCTAGAATTAAAGAAGTGTTACCTGCAGGGCACATGCACAGCAAGACCTGACACTCCAGTGGGGAGGCAGCTCTCACCTCCCAGCAAGGTGAGACTTGCAGCCAACAGGTACTCACTGTCAAGATACTGTGCCACTGAGACACAGCTTTCTAGGTTAGTGCAAACACCATTAATGCTATCACTTGAGGACCTTGCTGCTCTCTGGGGACCACTGTGCAGTTTCACCATGATTCAGAGACTCCTGCAATCCACTGACACAGGTTTCCCAAGTCACTGTTCACATGTCAGACTTCAGATTTACTTTTTGATGTCTAGAACTTAACACACAATTGTTCACCAGTGATGGTTACTCACATCACTTCTCCCAGCCCTGAAGATTAGGTGATTAGCCACCAAAGACACTGGCCACAGCAGCACTACCTAGGACACAGCTCTCCTTTCACAGTATGACATGTGGGTCAGCTGCCAAGGGGCACTTGACAGATGAACAAGACCAGAGGGAAATGCTCATTCAAGTGGCATCACCACCTTTGCCAGCAGGGCCAGGACCATGTTACCTGCCCAAACACAGAGATGGGCACAGCCAGATAGAATACTTTGGTTCTTACCTCTGGGACCCGTCACCACCACTTCAAGAGGTGCTATTCCTGCCTTGCTGGTGTCTACAGTGAAGGACTGGGGGATTTTGGCTCGAACCGCTGTACCCAGACCTGGCCCTGCTATCTTCACCTTGCTGGGATCCACAACATCCTTCACAGGAACCTTGAAAGGACTGCCTGGAAGTTGACATAGTAAGTGTTAAACACCACAAGGTTAACAGTTACACAGAACAAAAGGTCTTTTTTCTCTACTTTTCCTTAGGCATTTTTATTACTATGCTTCTGGTGCAGGCAGGAATGACAACCCCACAGATTCCACACTATCCCTCTGCTTCTGCAAAAGCCAGAAGTGTAATGATGGTGCTGCTACATTTTCACAGAATTCTTGACAATTCTGTTGTGACCCCGTCTACCTCTCATACCTCAGGGAGAAAGACTAAACATGAAAGAAACCAGAAGTGCAAATGAAGTATCATGGAGGCAACACATTTCCTTATATCTTACTAAGTTCAGTAAGTCAACAAAGAGAAAGAAAACAACAGGAAACCCCTCTTACTGCAGAGCAGGACCTTTAATGCATTCACATACCAATTTTCATGACCAAAAGTATTACACACCACTTGTGCATAGTACCAGTTATTTGTCAAGGGTTAGTGCCCCTTTTCCTGCCCCACTCATCTGTACCCATCTGAGCAAATGCCACTGTCTCTTCTGCCTGTGTTCTGAAGAAAAGCAGAAAGCCAAAAATCACATCAACATCCCACAGCACAAAGAGATGCAGCCAACTGAGAACTCTGAGTCCATAGTTTGACTTCTCCCCTCTTCTGAAAGCCACTGAGGAAGAGCTCTTACCAGGAATATGCTCTCCCCCATATGTGATGTTAACATCATACTCTCCTGGAACATAAGGAACATACTCGGCAGTGCAACTCCCATCTTTGTTATCTTTACAGCTAATTTTAGATTCTGAAGGTCCTTCAACAGTTATTCCAAGGCCACCAATTCCTGCCCCTCTGCAAGACAGAAATGCACACTGTTAGAATCACCTGCTTCTAAAGCAGCTTTGCAGCCTTCACATGGCTACAGTTTCATCTGGCTGCAGTTTAATCCTTTTTGGAAACGTGGCATCCTGACTTCCGACGTTCAGCCTTCACCATGTGCAGGCATGCAAAGCTGTTCAGAACTACCTCACTCAAATTTTCCTAGAATTTTCTCCTCAGGAACTATCAATTCCTAATGTCGAATGTTTGCAGAGCAGAGTAGACGAGTAGACGCACAGTCATCAGCTGCACACAGCTTGGCCTTTTTATAAATATTTGTACTGAGAGTTTAGCATTCTGCATTGCATACATCACTACACTCCTCCCCACTTCAGATGTCCCTTCAAAATCAAACAGGCCCCGTCACCTGGTGACAACTGAAAAGGCATTTGGCTGATTTGTGAAAGCTTCTGTAAGTCCAGGTCCTTGTGCCTTCACACGTGATGGATGGCAGCCCTCTGCAACATTCACTCTGAAGGGACTATTTGGCACAGGCACGTCATCATACGTCACACTGACTGTGTGTGGACCTGTTAAGAAGAGGGAAACGTCTCCTGAATTCCCTAAATATGCACATCACTTAAAGTAATTCTACAAGATGCTACAGACTTAAATGTCAGTACATGGGTAAGAGTTTCTTCTTGCATTTCACAAGACTTCACTAGTGTTTTGTAACTGCAATTCCATCTACACGCTGTTCTTCTAAAGACAAGTTACCATACAAGTCAGTTCTTCAAGTTAAAATAAAACAAAAAATTCCTGCAGAATTAGCTCCTCTACTGGCAGACTTCTTGCAAAGATGCCAACAAGTTACTGGCAGACCTCAGGGGTTTGCCAAATGAAAGTGGCAGAAGAGCTGCTTGCTCTTGGTTTTCCCCTTTTAAGTAAATGAAAACAAACCCCGAGGTTACCCTTTTCAAATGGCGTGTACTCCACTGAATATGTTCCATCAGCATTGTCTTGGATGAGACAGTCTGTGGGGGAGCCAGATGGGCTTGTGATTTGTGTCCTGATGTGGTCACCACCAGCCTTCGTTAGAGGTCGAGCATCCACAGTGAACTCAGTTGTAGCTTCTCGGAAAACATCTACAGGAAATGTTTTGAAGAGTCACTTCAAGAAGTACATATATTCCAACAACAAAACATTTGGTGAAGCAGCATGATAAACAACTTGTTTGGGAACATGTCTGTCCAAGGATCACCATGGAAACACACAAAGCTTTTACAACTTTCAACGCTCAGAATACTCAGAAAGGACTCAAGTCCTACAGATTCTAAGAACAACAGTTAGTCTCACCTTTTCCTTCTACTCCTGGCCCAAACACTTTAACTCTGCTTGTGTCCACAGCTGGCTCCACTTTGACCCGGACTGGGAATTTAGGCACTTGCTCTCCTCCGTATCTCATCTTGATTGTGTACGTGCCAGCTGAGAGTGGCACGTAGGTAATGACATAGGTGCCGTCTTTGTTGTCGTCGATCTGGACCTCGGCTTTGGAACCAGCATCTGACACAATGTCCACCCACAGGTCCCCGGGACCCGCTTCCGTGCAGTCGACATTCAGCAGCCCTGCCTCGCCTACTTTACCATGTTCCAGACCTGGGCCTGTGGCAATGACTTTAGAGACATCAAATGGCATTTCTATATCTGCCTTAAAGGGCGAACCAGGAATGTGAACTTCTTCAAAGAGGATGTTTACAAAATACTCTCCAGGCTTTGTAGGCAGGTAGGAGACAGAGCAGGTTCCATCGCCATTGTCCGAACATTCAATTTTAGCTTCACATGGGCCTTCTACCGTCAAACCCAAACCTCCAGTTCCTGCCCCTTTGGTATCTATTGTAAATTGGGCTGGTTTTCCAACAAGGCCCCCTCGAAGACCTGGACCATGAGCTTTTACCTAAAAGAGAATATGCATTTGAGCTGAACAGCCTTTTCCATGTTATTGCCAGAAGACTTCCTAGTTAGACTTGCTTGTATGTGGGACTTGATTAGCACGCTCTTAAAAATACACAGAAGGCACTGTCTCCTTTGCCACTCAGCCCATTTTTACTGTAAAGCTGGTACTTCTCCTCCAAAAGAGGTTTCTAGGCAAGGGTATTTCTAATCTCACCATGGCTGGTATTTCATATAGCCATGGGAAATAAAAGGTGGAAATGTTAAAATATTTGATGGCTGTACACATTTTTCTTGAAATATATTTCCTTAGAAAAAAAGCATCTTAATACATCAGAGATGCTTATCAGACAGACTTCTATTAAATTAGGAGCAATACTTAAACTTGCCACACTATGCAGGATGCTTGCTACATTTTTGATTAGTTCAACTTTTTTTTCAAATATAGTGTTACAGGGATGAATTCTTCAAGTCATGGAGGCTGCAAAAGGAATCACCGAGCACTCTGAATAAGGATGTTCCTGGGTATGTTTTGGCCAAGACCAAGCCAAGTCTCATGCAATAGCCCACAATTCAGTTTTCAGGTATCAGTTACTGTTGCAGCCCTATACTGTTCACTTACCTTGGAGGGGTCTGGAGGTAATGTGGCCTCCACAGTGTAGGGGCTCCCTGGGATTGGGTTGCCATCATAACTCACATCCACCACATACAGTCCTTCTTCCCGTGGGATGTATTTTGCAGTGCTGCACTCCTTACCCAGAACTGGTTCCACCAGGCATGGCACAGCTTTCCTCATAGGACTGGAAATATTAACCTCCAGTTTACCTTGCCCACCAGCTCCTTTGGTATCAATTACAAATTCCTGATCCTTCCCTACTTCCACTCCTGAAAAAGACAAAACCCGTATCACATTACTTAACATCAGAGAGTGGTCCAGTGAATCTTCCATGCTCATATCACTCATATCACTGAGGTACTGGCATAGTCCTGCCCAGTCTGCATTCCTCTGCAGGCAAAAAAACCTCCCAAGCCAAACAAACAAAAAAGAAAAACAACCAAAACCAAATGCCTTGGTTAACTGACAGTACAAAGCTACAGGGGAAAACAAGCCTGTAAGGTGTGGTCTTAAAGTATCAGAGGCTCATTTCAGGAAAGCAACAATATTTCACAGCCATAAGTTCTTTCACTTTTGGAAAACAAAAAGACTGTATGAATGACACTGTGCATTGTAATGGTTTGATACATCTGAACAGCCCTCTAGCCCTCAGGGAAACAGATTTCATCAGTGAGTGCTCAGCCTGGTGAAGCACCCAACTCAGTTCACCACAAAGGACCAAACCCCAAACACATGTTTTCTCCACACTACTATGTAACCTTAGTAAGAAAGAAAAAACCCCCCAGAAATCTAAATTGAAATTCAGTCCTCAAGAGGACCACCTAAATAAGTGTGGTCAATTTATAAAGTTGGAGCTGATTGATTCCCAGCTGTAGCAAGTTAAGAAGGAGATTGTTTTGCCTGCTCCTGCTCCAGCAGGACATGCTGGCTATCACCCAGACTCCAGAGACCCTTCAGAGGCTTCCAGCCCACAGGTACTTACTGTTTTCGAGTCCATTGACTCTAACTTTGCTTAGGTCTAGAGGAGCAGCAACACCCACTGTGAAAGGGCTTTTAGGGATAGGATCACCACCGTAAGTTATCAAAACCTTCATAGGACCCTAGTTGGAGAATTTACATGTTAGCTCAGTTCCTCACTTTGCACAGACACACCAACACCCAAGCAGTAAATAACCACATCAACTCATCTGGCCACAGCCAAACTTACTGGTTTATGGACACTAAAGCTCTCACACCACTGCAGCCCGTCAAAGTACTAAATGGTTTTTATTTAATACAGGAAGAGCAGAAAAGACAGTTCTTTCCAACACTTAATTAGACTATACCCGAGCTGCCTGGCAAAGCCTCCAGCTCAGGCTGGCTCCCACCCTCCCAGCGCTTAGACCCGACAGCTGAATGAATGTCCCACTGCTCCAGACCAGGTATCCCCTTCCATCATATGGAGATGCCAAAGCTAATACTGCAAAGAGGCCATATTATTAGAGCATCTGAAATACCAGGGGTTTAAGCTCTACAAGTCAGAAAGATTAATGCTCTTGTGTATTTTGGCTGAAATGCTGCACAGCCACGGCAAGCTCCAGCCCATGATGTGTGTTCCTTTTATTCTCTCCTACCACAGTCCATATTTTAGCTATATTCACTGTTTGCTTACTTTTCTTTCTTGGCCAATTCTGCTCAAAAGTGAAATATTCATGGATGTTTCATGCAAGCTAGTGAATAGCTTCCATGATTATTTTTAGTTGTTTTTAGAAAACACACACATGGGTAGCTGTAGCAACATCATGAGATAGATAAGGCCAAATAAGCAGCATTAAACCAAGGCTGCTCTGCAACTGACTCTGCCCCTCAGAAATTCAACTACCTACTCCATCCTTCCCCAGCTCTAAAGAGTCCACAGTCTCATTCATAAGCTACTCCTTAGGAACCTGAGAAGGACAGGGTCCAGGAAAGACCTATGCACTCACAGCATGGAGGGACAACGAGGCTACTCTAATTACTGAGCAGTCTATTTTCATCTCTTTTTAACTACTGCTCTCCTGTCACTGCTATCTGTGAGCATCTCCTGTAAGTCTACAGCTCTTCCATGACCCACAGTACTTCTCCAGATGAAAGACTCAAGTGGAAAACCTGGTTTGGGCATCCTGGTTTGTTTCAACAGCGGCTTTCAGGTGAAATACAGCAATCTGCTACTGCTCATGAACGCATGGAGTACAGAGGAGTGCTCCCATCTGCATACCAACCCCTGATTACACAAGCCAAAGCCTCTCCAAACAGGCACACCAGACACTTCCTGAGATCATGCAACTGCTTTATGGAAAAACAAATGCCAGCTTTATGGTGCTTCCAAGAATTCTGAACCAGTATTATCAACCAAATAATACCACAGTCTTCCTTATCAGTTCACTTTTACATAGCTCCATTCAAGGAAGTTGGGGCAGATGACCTAGTAGGGCATTTGGTTGTTCAGAACAAGAGGAGCAAAACACTTTTGTCTCAGCACCAGAGCACCTAAGTCCTCAGAAATACGAGATTTATACATTCTGGTGTTTAGTGGCCCATTACAAACATACAAGTACAGCATAAGGAGAAATACTTGTAGTTATTAGGAGCTTCCACTTTTAGCTCTTTAATGGAGCTCTTTTTTGCTAGAAAGGCAACAACTTTATCATTTGCCTACTGGGAACTAGTGCAGCATCACCCAAACTCATCTTTTGTCCCTGCTCTGGTTTGCACTCCAGCTCCTTTGAGACCAGCAGCTTGCTGACAGGCAGCACACCACAACCCCAGCTCTGCAGGACTATGGCAGCTGTGACAGCAGTCAGCTCCATTGTGGAGTCTGGGAAAGTTTGCCACCTTTCTTCTTTAACTGGTAAGGTATGGAATGACAATGTGAGGTGGTATGCTACTGCATCAGTATCTCTCTGCCACAGAAAAGAAATGAGTGGCAAGCTATCAGTAACTACACCAGAAAAACTGCATTACTGCTTTCCAACTCCCATTGTACTGCAGGCATTAGGGATCCATGGGAACAGGATACCCTGGCAAGTTTTTCTGCTTTTTCCTCTGTGCACAGGTACTAGGGAGGGAGGTCACTGTACTGTAGCATCATGAGTTGCTGCACTGTTGTACTGCTATACGAGTGGGACCTACCTGCTGTATTGGCGTGTACCTAACAGTGTGTGAATAGTCATAGTTGTCAATGATATCCAGATCCATCACTGCCTCTCCTGCCACTGAGCTGCTGAACTGCACATCCAGTGGTGCTTTTCCAGCTCCCTTGGTGAACACAGTGAAGTGAGTTGGTTTGCCATTTTCCACACCTGCAGAAAGTTATTAATTCTAATTTACACACAGCTCACACATAGAAACTCTTCTCAAGAAGCATTCAGTACCAATAAAGCCCAGTCAAGCAAAATGCCAAAGGAAAAGGCATTGTTTCCAACTGCCTGACACCCCACCCTGCTGCTGCATATCCCAGCAATGCTCAGCCAGGCTGTGTCCATCCTGCAACAGTTCCTCATGATCCAGTACTGGTCACACTGCATGAACCCTGCTCTCACCAGTTTTGTTCAGCCCAGGTCCTTCAGCTTTCACTTTGCTGGCATCGTGCGAGGGGTCCACTTTAACTCTGAATGGGCTGGCAGGAATTTCCTGCAACAGAAACATAATTCCAAAAATAACCAGGTCACTTAAACAGATAATAATTTTAAGATAATTCTGCTCTAATTAAAGCATCTTGAGTAAAATTTCACCTCACTTAAACGCACTTACTCACTGAGTAGTATAATTCAAAATATAGGGCAAAGTTAACAGCTGGAAGTTTGTCTCTCTCTGTTTTTTATTTAAGGAAAACTTTTTTCCCCTATTTTCCTTGAAAAGGAAACTTAGGTATTTTTCCTTCAGAAGGCAGCCTTGCTCCACCGTGGAGACCACACTTATTACACCAGTCCAACACATTACACAAAACTCAGTGTCCCCAGCCAACTCCTCTCTCTTGCAAGCCCACAACTATTGCAAAAGAAGTTTCCATTTTTTACGCTGTTACAGAAACAGTGACCAAACCAAGTGCATGTGAGCTAACGTAGAAAGAGCCAGCGGTGAACTGGCAAATGCATGGTGACCAAAGAGCAGATAAACAGATTATGGAAACATCAGGCTACAAAATGAAGGTTACAAACCTCTCCTGCAAAAAGCACTTTAATAGTGTAGCGCCCGGCGGCAGGTGGTGAGTATTTCACTGTGAATGTATCATTAGCATTGTGGATGATGTCAAAATCTATGTCCTCTTCCTCACTGCTGACCACACGAGCATCACACTTAATTCCAACACTGACATCACCTAGGAAAAGCAAGTGGAGGTTTTGCTACTGGACAGTACAGACATTGCCAGCCAAACAGCCACACCATTTCCATTTCTGGCTGGCTGAGTCACCACATTAACTAACGTAACAGATCAGATCACAGTTCTCTGCAATGTTCTGCTCCCGTGGTTTTTCCACTAAATAAGGAAAATCAGCATGGAACAGTACGTAATCCCCTCCTTGCATGATCTGTGATTCTGATACCACAGAACAGCCCAGCCTGCTTTACCTTCTCCTGCATCTGTGCAGTCCACAGTGAAGTGGGTTGGCTCACTTGCTTTCAGGCCAGTTCTCTCCACGCCAGGTCCAAACACTTTGACTTTCTGAGGATGACTTCCTTGACCTATAAGGACCTACACAAATTCACATGGGTCACAATCACACATTTGTCACACTTGAGAACACAGCCAAGTCAGAGCATTGCTTGGAGAGGAGCTACAGGATAACAGATGCAAATGGATGGCTGCAAATCTCCCAGGCTGCAGGTGGGCTGATAGGAAACCACCATGTGAGCTTGTAAAAACAGAAATATTTATACAAGTGGCTACATTTCTAAAAAAAATGGAGCAGAAGGGCACGTCCTTGAAGTTCACAGACGGGTGTTATCATCCTAGTTGTACTAACAAGTAGTTGTGAGCACCAACATCGTATTTGGCTAGAATTAAGAACAATTCACCTCAGTACTTACCCTAAATGGGCTATTGGGCACATTGGCTCCTCCCCAGACAACAGAAATTGTATGTTTGATTGGCTTAACTGGCACATAGGAGCAGGCAAACACACCATCAGGCTTGCTCTTTATCTGGATATCTATAGGGTTTCCTTCTCCATCCTGAAAAACAGTAACACAAGCAGAAGGTTCAGGCACTTCAAAAATGTTTGCATAGTTTGAACAGCCCAAGACTGTTCCAAAATGTGTCAGGTTTTTCTCTTCCAGAATTGCAACTCAGAAATACTGAAGAAACGTGCAATTTACACTCCTGTAAGTCTTCCTCATCTAACACTTGCTCATTCATACACCATCCTACAACACACAGTTCATTCACAGGATCAGAGACACTTCAGTGCTTCCAAATGACAACTCAAGGAAATTACACCCTGCTTTGCTGAAGAGACTCCAAGTAAGGAAGCAAAGCCATGTACTTCATACACTTCAGAGCAGTCACTTTGTCTTCAGTTGTTGCCTGACTACATTACACAGATCAAAGCACAGAGCTTTGAGTGAATTACACATGCCCAGAATTAAGTGATGTGTGAGTAGAAATACTTAAGGCATTTTTCTAAACAGTATTAAAGCCCTTTCGTTGCTGTTTCACACAGCTGCTTTTGGGTTTTTACCTGTGCATACATCTTCAGAGGTGCTTTGCCAGCATCCTTGGTTTCAACTGTGAATTCAGCAGGATTGTTCACTATACAGCCAGTCCTCTCCAAGCCTGGGCCATAAGCCTTCACCTAAAAGAGCACCTCAAGAGTGTTAGTTTGCAGTTCAGAAAGAGAAACAAAACTAAATGATTTATGTATGAAGACTTGCCCCCTCCACAAACCCCATGAAGCATGCAATATTTCTTCAGCAACTTTTCATTACATTAATTAAAACCACAACAGTGTTATTAGAAAAAGCTGAGGAATATCTGGCTGGGTAATACCTTGGCAAATTCAGAGCTTTAAGCAGAGGCAGCTTAAGAGTCTGCTACTAGAATCCTTTAGAAACATCTCTACTGCATTTACAAAGACACACTATGCCATGGGTGAAGTCCTATCCCTCACCTTATCCGCATTGAAGTCTCCTGAAGCCGGTCGAATGAAGGCCATGTAAGGGCTGTCTTTTATGTCCTCATCATCACACATGATGTGCACTGCATATTCACCAGGCTCTTTGGGCCAGTACTTCACATCACATGAGCCATCATTCTTGTCATCACACTCAATTTTAGCCTGAGAAGGGCCTTCTATCGCAAAGCCTGAAAAAGGAACAGGTGGGTTCCTCATATGAGGTTTGTGGTGGCTGCTAATTTAACACCACTTCCACAAATAGCTTTTGGTTAGCCATAACCATGCCTGATCTCTCAGTCACCCTTCTTCAGCAATACAGGAGATAATCCATCACCCATCATTCCATTCTGGATCTCATCCCACAAAACCACAGATTAACACTCACCATCACACACACTCCTGTCTCTAGGACTTGCCTTTGATACTCTGATAGATATTTGTGTTTAGACCACAACATTTTACAGACATGGTTTTTTTTACTGTTGGGAAACCTATTATTTCTCATGAGTTTACTGCTAGCATTGCAAGATACAAATATTTCAGGGAAACTAAGTCAAGTAACATACCAAGAGAGCCAACTTCCGTGCCAATGGACTCGACCACGAAGTCGGCCGACTTGCCCACAACTCCCTCATGCAGTCCTGGCCCCCAGGCTCGCACTTTCTGAGGACCTGCTTCATGACCCACCTGAACTTCAAAGGGGCTACCAGAGAAAAATAAAGCATAGTATTAAAATGGGGACAAACACAGCATCTGTTTTCCCCCAGGCTTTTTAATGAGGCTTTACACTGGATTTTCCAAATTAAGAGATGGTATCATGTGGTAGCACAGTGCCCAGCAGTGTCTTTCTAGCAAAGAGGTCATCCAACCCACCACGTGCTTACATCTTCCACAACAAATCCTGAGTGTCAAATACTTGCTCTGCTTGCTATAGCTGCGGACACTGAAATAATAGATCCCTTCAAAATCTTACAGCAAAGTACAAGCTGCATGATCCACCACGTTTTATTAGGTTTTTTATTCACGATTTTGCGTCAGAAAGACTGATGCAAATCACCTTTCAGAGCTTTGTCAAGGCACTGCAGCCCAAAAACAGACTGTCCAAAATAAAATGTTGTAACAATTTGCCAATAACTTGTCACCCCAGCGCTTCTTCAAAGGTCAGCATTGCTTTAAAAGCCCACCAACTATGCAACCCACTGAAGGACACAAAAATGCCCAAAAAGCTACTTTTGACTCACCTTTTTGGGATGTTTTGCCCACCCCATGTAATTGTGACAACGTACTTCCCTGGTGTGGCTGGGTAATATTCAAATGCATATATACCATCCATAAAGCCTTTTTGTTTCACCAACTCCTCCAAGCCCTCTGTTGAAAGATCAGTTCAGTGTTGAACTTAACAGTTTCCATCCTGCTTTCAATTACTCAAAGCTCATGTTCTCTAGCATTTATTTTAGCTTGCAAGAATAAATTTCTTCCACCAGAAAAAAAAAGGTCAAGTTATAAGGGAAGTTAGTTCTAGCTGCCCTCTAGGACAAAAGCAGCAAACACTTCCAGAAGAAATACAGCAGAAAGTATTTTAAGTTACCAGACGTAGTAAGTTGCCTTGTGTTTTATTTTCTTAGTCTGCAGCATGATGCGTGTCATATGTTAAAACAAAAAAGCTTAACGTTTGTCCGACTTTGTAACCACAAGTATGCAGGGAATGCCTACTTTTCATTTTCTTCAAGATGAAGAATTTAGGAAAAAAAGCTTAATACGCTAAAATTTACATTGATACATCTGTTGCCTTTTTCCCCCCACCACCCGGCCTCATGAAGCCACACAGTCAGAGCTCTGTGTGTGTGGAGGAGGTGAAGGCAATACAATGCACCTTTGAGTGCTGCCCCAGGCAGGGGGAGGTGGCAGTCTCAGACTACCACACAGGGACTGCTGCTGGCAGCCACATGAGCCAGCAGCCCCTGTGCTCCCATCCTTCCAGCCTGCCAGGCAGAGGGCCACATCCAGAGCTCAGGACCAAGGGACCTGGGGATGGATCCTCACACATGGTCTCTGTCAGCCTATGGGTTACTTCCCTCCTCTGCTTGTGTGCCCAAGCAGCTAGTGCCACCCATTCCCAGCTTTATGAGAGCAGGATTTCCATACTGCCTGAGATCCTGGCATGTGATTTGCTTCCACAGATTAAATGAAGATGCAACGTGTACCCATAAAGTTTGGAGGCCACAGCAGGCAGATGCACAGATTTCCTCAGTTTTGCTAACTGATGCATTGAAATGGAAAGGACTAAAACCAGATATAATCTTACCAGCCCTGCAGATCAAAACCTCCCCAATACACACAGAACCAATAAACCCTTCTGAAATCTGGCTTATTATACAGATCCCATCCATCAGGACACCACCCCCTTCCTGCTCTTCCTTTTCCCAGGCTCTGCTCCTCCCCCTTCTCCAAAACACATGCACAGCACAGATTCACCCCAGCACTCACTTGGTCCCTTTATAGTCACTCCAAGATCTCCACTCCCTGCTGCTCTTGTATCAACCTTGAAGTCGGCCGTCTCCCTGATACGGACACCCTTGGGCTGCAGACCTCGGCCAGTGGCACGACACGCGTTGGGGTTGCAGGCTGCAAGGCAACTTCAGGCATTACTACTGTCTCTGATCTCAACATACAGGTAGTCTAGCCAGCCTGGGACAAACCTTTAGTTTAATGTTGACTCAGGGCAACCACAGCTTAGCTTTTAGCACAGGGTTATAGCATTAAGGCAGACAGACAGGAGTCTGCCCAGCTGCTATGCTCCCTGGCTTTTAGGCAGCAGCGGTCAGTGCAGCCAGGCAATACTGACCCCCTCCAAGACCATTTTTTTAGAATGATTGCAAACACTGAAGCCCTGCTGCTTTCCAATTTGATGCCAGTTATCAATTCAAGACTTTTACACAGCTATCACATAGAAAAATTTACCATAGACACAACCTTCCTGACGCCTTTCACATCGAGGCCCACTGTGGTGTGGGGCAAAGGGTCCCTTTTGCAGATAAGCCCCAGTGAACAGTATTAGTCTTCTGGTCTTTCAGAAGCACATGACTGGGATAACTGCTATTAGCAAAGCTGAGTTTTGCCTGTGCTTCATTAAAAGATGTCGCATCAACCCCCTGCTTGTCACAGTTCACACTTACACAGAAGCAAAGTCACCAAGCCCTCTGCAGACTGAAGCAGGGTGGGGCAGGATGGTTACACACGGCTTAGGCTTATCTTGGCCTCTTTACTGCAGGCACTTCTCTGGGCCTGCAGAGTGGCTACAGAAATTACGTGCACTTAGGAATAATTACACAATCCCAGCTGTCATGAGGTTTTCAACACCAGAGACCTGAGAGGTTTGAAGAGACTTACAAACAACCACAGCTTCCCAGCACTGTAAACCGAACACACATTTTCCCCAAGCACGCCGTGCTTACAGCAGGAGCACAAGTCTGCCAAGCAGCTTGTTAGGTTTTGACTCATTATACAACAGCTTACAGGTTTTCCCCTCATCCCTGCAGCAGCCAACATCGTCCCGTGTCCTACACCGGACGGTGTGAGTGGGGATTGGGTGCCATCTGCCAGCTCTGAAAGCTCAGTGGGAACACACAGGAGCGTGGCTGACATGGAGGGGGAACAACTTGCAGTGCACTTACACAGCTGCCTCAGGCAGCTTGTGGTTAAGCCAGTTTCACTGACTGGGTCACACAAAGCTTCAGTTCACTTGCGACTTTCCTCCCAAACCCCAACAAAACCAAAAATGTTTTTGGCAGTGACAAGCTGCAGGCCAGAAGCTTACAAAAAGCAAACATGACGGAGCATCCTGCACACCTCTTACCAACTACGAAGCCACTAGCAGTGAAGTCCAAAATTCCACAAATGGAGGGTAGCTCAGGAGAGATGAGCAGAGATCTAAAAGCATAGGAGCACGTAAGGATGGAACAGAAAGCAAATTAGGCGTCCGTTAAGGAGGAAAACAGTAAATACAGTCATTTGAGGAACAAGGGTGGAAAACAGCAAGACACTGCATAGCTGCATAAATTACTCAAAAAAATTCAAAGGGCAGCTTAACATTTGTAAGTCTAGGCAGAAAAGAAACTAGCAACAAAAGCCATATTACTGTTAGAGTGCACTGGTTTACCCTGAGAGTACTCAGGTGACCCACTGACACAGGACCAAGATGTTGAAAGGTACAGAGAATATAAAAGGCATGATCCAAGCATATTCTGTGATCAGATCCAAGGAGAATAGTGGCCATCTATATTTATACACATTTTTAAAAAACGTACCCTCTCCAACGAGAACAGTGCAAGGAGTTTTGGGAACCGCCTCCCCAGCAAAAGTCACTTTGACAATGTGAGGACCAGCTTGAACAGGTTTATAGGTGCAACGGTAGACTTGGTTGCCTTTGTCTTCCACTACAACTTCAGCAAGGCTTCTTGCCTGAGGATCCTCCACTTCCACAATCACGTCCCCCACACCAGCACCTGCAAAGGAAACAAGCCCAGCTGAGCCTTGGCTTCCCCACTAGCAATAGGCACCCTATTTCAGACTACCACCAGTTGTCTGGGCTCAGCCAGCTTTCCTCTGCTGCCAATTCCAGGCACAGGCTCTGCATTCAGCTTTTGCTGACAGCAAACAATTGAAGAGGGAGTGGGCAAGACAGCATAGTGGCATTCCATGCTGTCAGGAAGTCAACCTGAGAGGGCTCTGCTGCTCCAGACACAGGGTTTCACAACATAGCACTGAATATACATATAGCCTGGTTACCCCATGGATACCATCCTGTAGCACCTTTTTGGCAGATCAGCCCACAGCTTTACCAGTCAGTTCAATCTCTCAAGCTTTGAAGTGGTTTAGATTAAGAGATTGGACAAATGAATGCCGGTCTGACAAGGATTTTCTGCTGGACTGTATGTATTCACTTTTGTTCAGACACCTGCTCCTCTCACATCTTATTCAACTCATCATACAACAAAAACAGTTTTCTATACACTTTCAGAGGCCAGACATGTCTTTACATGATTCAGACCACTCCCTCTCCCAATTAGAGGCTGAACATAATACTTCCCTCACTATAACATTTAATTTCATTCCTAAGTTCCCTCAGGCAGAAGGCAATTTCAAATATACTACTCAGCATATTTTGGTGCTTAAATGCTACAAGTAACTGCCCTAAGTAGTTTCACATTGTTCTAAATGAATTAACATTTGTAGCATCTTATTGACTCATTCCTCTAGGCTACAGCATTGGCCTAATAGCAGGTAACAAATAATGTGATGGAGATGCTCTAATGAAGATAGCAGCCCTCTAATAATTACAACAGATGTTGAAACTGGTTCATCATTGAAGTATGAACTCAAAGTAGCATTGCAGCAGGTTTTTTCTGTAGATCTAAATATAGAACACATTATGTGTTTACAGTTTGCTCACAGTTTATCCTTCACATTTATGTTCAACATGTCACATTCTTGTTTAAACTGAGAAAGAAAGAAAGAAACCAGACAGGCACTTGACTGCTGCCATCCAGCAAATTCATGGCAAATTTCTGGGTCAGGTTTAGCACCCTCTTGCCCCAGTTCAGCTCTGCACTGCAAATATTTTGTACGCAGCTGAAGCCTTCTGAGCAGCCCAGCTGTTATTTCACCTATGAGCTTGATGGGGCTACAAATCCTCATCCACTTTTCAGCTTTTTTATTTCTCCAAGGCCTTAGGTTCTCACATTTGAGGAAATGCAGGATTTCCATCATCACTCAACTTGCTTACCTGCTGTGTAGAGATCAAAGTAGGTAGGCTTATTGGCAATGTTCCCTGTAGCCTCCAGGCCCGGTCCCTTTGCTGTCACTTTGCTTGCATCTCCCTGGGCTTTGTCAACATTCACTTCAAATGGGCTCTTTGAGATGTGCTGCCCAGCAAACAGGACTGAAACCTAGAGACAGAGAGCATCAGCTTAGACCCACTGGGCAGAGGCAGAGCTCAGATCACCACCATTAAGCCAAGCACAGGGTCAAGCAGCTGCATTCCTAACACAAAGACTCTTTCCCTCAGAGGTAAGGGACCATCCATCCTCATCACATCCATGCTAACTGCTGGCCATCTTCTTAAAGTTCTACTGATTACAGAGTCAGGCACACCAGCATGGAACCTTGAATCAGGATGTGCCAAACAAGGTGGATCTCCATCCAGCAACAACGTGGCAGCATTTTATCTTTTCAGGCTGGCTTTGGGGGCCTGCCACCCTAGGAAGTGTCAAAGCAACAGGATCACCCACCATAAATCTGCATCTATGGGCATCCAGGGACAAAGGGAGGAAATCCTTCCCTGCAAAATCCCTACAGTGTACAGTACCATCAGCAAAGAGATACCTTATAGAAACAACCTGCAGTTTTCATCTGCGTCTCTCTGACAACCAACAAAACTGGCTTTGTGAGTTGCACAAAGTGGCCCAGCTATAGCACTTGATACCCAAAAACAAATGCACTTCCTCCCAACATACACTTCCTTCCCCCTTGAGAAGGGAGCAACCCAAAAGTCAGATGGAGAACTAAGGCCACATCAACTTAACTTTTCTTCAGGATGACTGGACTGGCTCTTACCCATCAGTGAACAGGGAGCCCCTCAGGGGCTCAAGTTAACAACCAGCAGAGCAGCTTGTCTAGCAAGAGAATACTTGTTATTGACACGAGACCCACCTTGTGAGGTCCAGTAACTCTTGGAACATACTGTACAGAGTAGGTCTTGTTTTTGTCACTGGACGGCGTTATCTTTGCCTAGGAGAGAAAACGCATCCATCATCAAGCTGTGCCCACGCATGCCAGCTGAACTCTTTTTCTGATACTGCAATCTATTTCCAGAGTCAACAATGTTAGACAGTTGGTGCTGTGAGAGCAGGGATCCTTGTTATGCCTCTCTTCTCACATAGAAAAACATACCATTGTTTTTGTCTTTACAAGAGAGGAAGCAAGCCACCTTCTCCCCATCCCAGTCCCTTCCTTTGCTGTTAATTGCTCTATTGAAGCAGGCCAAAAATGAGGAGACAGTGAGTCCAATGTACAGCTGTATTTTTCTGGAATGCTGTAACACGATCAAGTGGTGCACTTGGATGAGAAGTTTCTATAAACATTAAAACCAGCATTTTAACTCAAAATGATTCACGGCATCTAAATAGTTGTTTTAGCCATTCTTGCAGAATGAGTAAATGCAGACAGTGATTTAGTGATGTATGTTATCTAAAAGCAGGTCAGAGCATATTTGGCCAGTCAAGCTAAAGCTCTGCAACTACCGGACACTGGAGCTGTGTTGCTTAGTTGCAGGCAGTGACTTTTTTTCAAGGCAATTATGAAGAAAAGCTTGAGGCTTCTCGTACTTTAGATAAACGGTATTTTGCCATTTCTTTTTAAATTACTTATTTGTTAAGAACTCACTTGTGAAAGATGAAGGTTACCACAAAAACTACAGCATTCAGACCAATCTGACTTTTCCATACAAGACACTTAACGAACATACCTCCTCTCTGTTTCCTTCTGGATCTTCTACAAAGACCATGAGGTCACCCTGCCCAGCACTGATGGTATCCACTGTGAAGATGGCAGGCTGCTTCACCATATTCCCATGAGGCTCAATCCCTGTGAGACAGATACAGAACAGCTCATTAGCTGCTGCCACAAAACCCAGAAGACAGTTTGGAGGCTACCTAAAGGCTGTCCAACCCATTCTCCCTTGCAAGCCATCAGAATCAGTTTCTGCAGACTCCTGCACGTCATGTCTTTACCCTCTGCCCAGAGCATGATGCTCACAAAAAGGCCTTCTCTTACCACACAAGCATTTTTGAAAACTGGTTGAATCATCGGCACTCAACTCATCTTAAAATCTCTGACCAAGTCAGGAAGCCAGCTGCTATCTGGATTCAGGTGAAAGCAAGTTACCCTGACAGGTACTGAGGGTCACTCCTGCTGGTGGTGAGTGCAGCGCCGATGCCAACAGCAAGTGGGATATGTGCATTAGCTGCTTTTTAGGAGCTGCTCTGCTTCACACAGCTGAATGCTTAAGTGTGTTGCACCACAGGATGGGTGATTAAAGAGGCAGGAGAGAAATTCTGGGAAGCCTTTTAGGTGAAGGCATAACTCTAGAGCCAAGAGTAAAAGACTTATTTTAGGCAAGATAATTTTTACCTGTACTGCCCCATCTTACTCCATTTTCAAAACCCAGCTGTACAGATACTGCTCAGATTTACTATTACATTCTTTGAAATCTGCTCAGACTACCTGGCCAGAGCGTACACTGTACAAATGGCATGCAGGAACCTCTTAAAACCATAAAAATCTTGCTACTCAGTGTGGTTTCCACTTAACTTTTAATCAGTTTCCTTATTCCCCAGCACAGGGCCTGCTACAGCATGCATTTACCAGCAGGGTTTCATCAGCTCCCTGTACACAGTCCCAGGTCACGACATCTGTCATGGTGGTGTCAGACTGAGTGGGTGGAAGAACTTCCCAAAGTTGCTGATTCCTGACTAGCCCAAACACATGTACCCTTCCATCCAAGGCAATTACTCCTTGGCTGATTCATAAAATCGTAGGCACTACTGCTCCATAGCACAATTAGTGGAAAGTGCAACTGACAGATTATAAAGGAAATGGTTGTGAACAACAGAATTCCTGAAATTGTTTCTCTTCAGAAAACAGTAACTTGAGAGTAATGCAAGGAAGATCATGTTTTTGCTAGGAAATCTGAGCATTCTGATAAGGTATTAACGGTTGACATACTAAATCTCTCAAATAAAGCCCTAAATTATCATCTAGCTGAAACTGCTAAGAATTTGCTCTGTGTCTCTCCAGTCCATCCCACAAGCATTAGGATATGGTATTCAAGTTAAGTATGCCACCTTCTGCAAGCACAAGGAGAAGGATTGATTATCCTCCTCTGAAGACAATTTTAGCCAGGGCACCATTAGTTACAACACTTTCTTAGCCTACACTTCATCTTTTAGATTTAACTATCTTATCAGCAGTCTGCTTTGGATGGTTAAATGAGAATTCCTAGTGCATCACTGATGACCTGCACAACTCTACATCCCCTCTGCAGGCTCATTTCACACCATCTCTACACATGGCTGTCCTTGGCACAAACCCCCACGGTGCTTAGGGTGGTGTGTTACAGCTAAGACTCTTGTGGGGAGGTTATGAAGAGCTTACATGAAAAAGGGTAATAAAGAGAGCTAAGACGGACCCACGTCACACTTGACAGTCATCCTTTTCTGAAAGCACAAAAACCTGTTTCTCACCTGCCCAAAAGACCATGCTCAGTCAAAGACTGAGCCCCTTGCTGCTGGAGTCACCTTCCAGTTCTGACATATCTTGGCAGTCAGAATTATCAATCAGTATATTTAGTGACTCTGTTTGGGCAATTAACTTCAGGAAAACATCAACTGTTCAAGAAGAGCCACTCACCCTAAAGTAAGTTCCATTACAATGGCTCCAGAGCAGAACACACATGAAAGTAGGCAACAAAGTAATTCCAGTTTTTGAATGAATAAATACATGACTAAAGCCAGACTTGACAGATTGAGGCAGGCTGATCAGTCATTTACCATCTGGGGCCTCAAAAATGTGTCTGTGTATTGTGGTTTGCTGTGGAAGGCATCAACAAAGGACATAAACCCCAAGTTGGATAGGTGCTAAACCCTAACTGTAGCAACTGCTTTTAAGTGCATAAATAAAGTCCATGTCCCTTCATTCCACTAGTTAAGTTTCAATGGAAAAATCGAGTTTAAAACAACCCAAACAAATAAGAAAACCAGAAAAAAAAAAGTTTCATTTCTTTCCATTTCAGTCTTGTACACCCAATTCTGAAATGCACTCACTCTAAAAATCTTGAAGGACCAACAGCAGCCCACAGATGTAAAAATAAAAGAAATTAAGATGGAAGAAAGAGCCAAGTGTAATGCTGAAGAGATGTCTTCCAACATACCAAGCATATTAAAGGTAAAAATCTGTTACTTATTCAGTTGTGACTATGCGCCAATCTAGAATAGACCCTCATTGTAAGTTACATGAAATTATCAATTTAGAAGGTCAGTTAAAAATAAGAATGCCTACACAGATCTACAGTTGCATAAGAATCAATGGACAATCAGCAAATTCAGCCTTCAGTCCTTCCAATCAGTAAATACAGCCTTTCCAACAAAGGCTCTGCGCTATTTAATGTCTCATGGGCTACCAACCCATTTTGTACATGTGCAAAGTATTCAACACTACCAGTCAATTCAAGTAAGTAATTTAGAATTTGCCCACTCTAACACACATCTAGCCTGGGAAATGGAAAACCGTGTCTACAGAGAGGCTGCTCAGAAAGACAGCGAGGTAATGAGGTCCTTCTTCTTCTAAGGAACACTTTATCACAAGAAGCATTCACTGCTAGATCATCACCCATCTGCAGCAATACTGCTGGCCTGAATTCCACAAAGTTGTTTTAGCCCCATATCATGCTACCTCTTCCAGCTCTGGACGGGAGGCTGGCAGCTTGCAGAACAGGTTCAGACTGGGGAATTTACATGTTAGAACTAGGAGTGCCTTTTGGACTATATCCATGTATTTCTGAAACCAGGCACCACACCAAGAGTATACAAGTGAAACTTTGAAGTCAGTTACAGTAGGTCTGAAGTTCAACATAAGCAGAAAACCCCACCAAGCTTTCTGAGGTTACTGCTCCATGCAGCTTCAGCTCACCAAGTCCTTACCTCTGCCATAAGCCCTTGCTTTCTTTGGATTCAGTTTGGGTTTTAAAGGAGCTCCTGGTTTCAGCTTGGCTTTGGGGAACTGGGACAGGTAAGTCATCACAGAGTGCTCATCCACATCAGGGTGGATAATTTCTTCAGGGGTAATAACCTGAAAGACAGTGCAATTAAGCATATTGTACCAGTGCTTGGTTACCGCATGTCAACACAGAAACAGAACTATGACACAGACTTGGATTTCAAAATTCCCACATGCTAATGGGATTTCTTACATTTATTTTCCTGTGATACATAGAACAACATTTATTCTCAGGCAAGAAAATCAAGAAGCTCATTATTGTCCCAGTGTGGTTTGGGGGCTTTTTGTGCCTTGATTACTAGGGGTTCTCAAGAGACTGCAACAAGCTTAATGGTATCAAGGCAAGACAACAGTAGTTACGTTCCCCTTGAAAAGTGACATGAGGAAAATGGATGCCGAAAAAGTTAGTAATTCATAATCCTGTATGCTACAGCTCTGAACTGCAAGGCTTGCAAAGTAAAACTTGTCACCAGTCTATTCTCCTGCTTCCACAATACAAGCTGCTTCAGGGACTTCTGGAATTCTGTGCAACTTTATCAGCATGAAAATAATCCAGTTTGTAAATGCATTGCTCTCTGAACATTATCATAGCAGGTGATTTCCTAAGCCAGTAAGTTTTTCTTGTGTGCAATTCAATACAGCAAAACAAACTCATTCCATAGACTAACAGATCAGGCACCACCACATAGGCCCTTTCCTCCTACCTTACATGCTGCAACAGCAACTCTCTTCAGCAGAGACACCTACACAAAATCTTACAACCAGAGCTCTGAAATGTAATACTGTGTTTCATTAGAATGCACCCTTTCTCAGGCAACTCTACATGAGTTTTCAACTTTTCAAAGCATCCAAGCAGCTTCACCTGCTTTCCACAATTTAAACTCCAGCTAGTCAAAAGGCCAAAGCTGGCCCCGGCACTCCCCACATGTTGGTGGCCTTACCTGCGGCACACCCAGCCAGTCATCTGCCTGCTGCATGGCTTCCCGAGCATTGTCCACAGGCTTCTTTGGGTCCCAGCTCTCCCAGTCAGGGCACAAACCTGCAAGCACATGTCAGTCATTGTGTGTTACCTGCCACGCTGTTTTCCTAGCTGAAGTCTAAACTCCACATCCCCTTGCACTACACTGCTTCACAGAGACATTCAGAGCTCTGCAGAAGTAACCAAAACAAGATATGCACATACTACTCACTGAAACAACTCTCAGACAACAATCAGTGCAGAGTCACAGAATGGTTTTGGGCTGGAAGGAATCTTTAAAGCCCATCTAGACTGACCCCACCCCACAATGAGCAGTGACATCTTCAAAGGAGCCCTGTACATCCTGACCTTGAATGTTTTCAGGGATGGGACATCTACCATCTTTCTGGGTAACTTGTGCAAGATACCACTCTAAATTTAGAACACATACATCTACCATCCTTTATGTTTCAGTGGTTCTCTTGCAGCATATTTAGTAAAGAAAATTTCAACTGCTTGCCACAGCAGCCCAGATTGCATTAGATGAGCACCAGCAATCCCACTAGCAAGGCTGTTTTACAAGAAGGTGAGGAAATTCTGCCTTTTTCACACTTCATCAAATTATTTGCCTTAAGCAGCTTGCTTAAGCTCTTAGGCCCTTGCTAAACACTGAAGTTTCAGTTAGTGTGCAGCTTCTGGCTGCTCTGTGCTCCCACTGCAATCCTATTTCAAGAGAACACATGAAGTCTCCCACTGCACCCTGAAGCTGAAAGGTTGTTGGCACTTGCTGTGGGAACAATCCTTTCTTCCATTTAGAAGCTGGCATTTGTGCCTTTGTCCCTTGCACCCAATACAAAGCTTAGATGTGGCGCCTCCCATAATGCAATCACACTTTCTGCTACAGGCCAGAATTTCTCCTGGCCAAGAAGTTTACAACTTGCTGCTTCCTGCAGCTGGTCTCTGTGGACTCTTTTGGTTTTCTTGAAAGCCTCATTCCAGTCTCAAGCTCAGCAGTGAAAACCTCCTCCCATAGGAAGAGCAGCCACAAGGATAATATGGAAGGAAAACATTGGCCATCAGAACAAAGGACATACCTGGAGCACAGCTGTCCACAAGAGCACCCAGTGCTTTGCCATCCTGCCAGTTCTGATTGAAGTTTGTGATTGGCAAATAAGGAATTTTGTTCTGGATCCAGCCCAGCAGCCTCTGCTTAGGGGTCTGCTTTTTGGCATCATCATCTCCTTCATCCTCCCACACTGGCATAGAAATGGAGTAGTGGAGGATAAGGGTCCATATCAGGCCGAGGATCAGCTTCAGGTTTCCATCAACTATGGCTTTACTATCTGGGAGACAAAAGACATACAACTGATTATTTGCCATTCTAAAGAAAAGAGGTGTGTTTTGAAAACAGTGTGCCTGCACTCATGCACAGGTAATCAAGGACAGGAAAACTGACCCAGGCCACTGCAGGCATTTTTTCAGGTAGACATCATTCCTCACAGGAAGCATTAGACAGGACGAAAAGAGGAGTCAAAGGACTCGGTGCTCTCCAGTTGTCACTTGCCCTACAGCTTTATGATCTTAGCTGAGGACAAGTGGCAGTTTAAGATCTCAGGTATTTTGATTTGGAAAGTATCACCTGGTATTTTGTAATGGCATTTGTATTTTATGAAAAAGGCCTAACAGCATGTGATGGAGGTCACAAAACCAGCATCCCAGTAGGCACGATACACTTCAGGGCAGTATCATTCAGGAAACAGCATTTATATACAGAGACATGTCTCCCACATACATCAATCATTTGCCTTAAAAATGATAGGGAAGAAAATAAAGTGCTGCTGTGTAGTGAAGACAAGCAAATACAGAGTTTGGAATTGGTCTGGATATATCAACACCTGTGTATGATCAGCAAAGTGGGCAGTGGAGGTCCATGGACAATCCTTCACACCATCACAGAAGACATCATCCCTTCACACTACAAATTCAGAGTTACAGAAAGGAAGAGCCAGCTTTGGCTTTTCCATATCATGCTTCAGCTTCAGAATAATTTATCAACAAAGCAGTCATGCTGCTGTTCTGCTTTAAGACACATTATGGAGCTAAGTTTAAGGCTGCTGGGTATCAAGATCACATTTTTGTAAGCAGTCCTGTGGGGGCAGGATGCCTTTCTGCACCAGTTTGGCCTTGTGAAGTGACCACTACAGTTCTGCAAATTCTTGTTCAAGCTACTTTAGCTTTACTGAGTCACAGATTGCACGAGCTCCCTCCCTTTGAGCTTGAAGTCATTACTCAGGTTATATCACACTGCTAACAGCTCCAGCTTTTTCAAGCTCACCCAAACCAGAGTTGTTCTGCAATGTTTCAGGATGCTCTCAGCCTGACAGTTCCTCTTATTCACAGCAGAATGTTACAGCACAGCATTTTTTGGTTCTTTCCTCCATTTCAAATGCAAACTGTTACAGAAATCCCTTTTCAGTCAACAGAAGTTACAAGTGACCTGGAAGCTTTTGTTTCCTCTCCAGCTCCTGCAGCAGACGCTGGAGTAAAGACAATTACAGCTGTATAAACTCCCTTTCATGCCACCAGAATTATTGTACAGGAATCTTACAGAGTCCTAGCTAGCAAAGTAAAAGTGTTCTGTAACTAGATTGCATTCTTCACATTCAGAGTATTAACAGCCGAAGTCCTCCAAGGTGCCCAACACCCACTAGGCATGTCTTAGCTGTTCCCCTTCAGCTGTAGAGACCACAGCAGCAATCCAGCACCATCTTACCAAGGCAAAAAGAACCTTCAAAATAAGTGATTATACAGAATCATGACCAAGAACAGTAATCACCCTTTAACCCAATGCTCAGGCAAAGCGGTTAATATTTACATGGTTTCACAATAGAGCAGCATGTCCTACACAGATAATACTGTAACTTCAGACCTTGAATGGCATTCAGACTTTCTGGATAGAGTTTGTGTCTGGTTTCTACTCAGATTTTATTTGTATGGGATTTTTTAAGACCAGTTTTGACTAATCTTACAGGTTTATGATACGTGTCTGCCACTTGACTACTGGCTGCTGATTGCAGATCCAGTCCAAGGTACACAATAGATAGCTATGGGGTGATTAAGCCCTACTGGGTTTTAATTACAAGTTCCAAGGTAAAAGTCTACATCACATAAACAGTGGGTCTCCTAGCAACAAATAAACAGGCCCTACTGTTACCCGTTTCTGTCCTCTTTCCAGCTGAGCTGCAAACTGGTCAGCGCCTTCCCTCCCTCTGTGCCAGAAGCTCCTTCATCCCACCCCATGGCACAACCACCAGGTCACACTGTGGTGCTGGAGCACACCAATGGCCAACCCATCTCTGCTCCAGAAATGCCTCCAAGCTTCAGTTTCAGATTCATATCAACATCAGCATTTTTACTAGAGGGACACAGCAATGATTTAGTATGCTACAAGCAAGCTCATTTCAAAAAGCTATCCAGCATTTCCAGGGAGGAACGCCAGCAGGACAGAACCACCTTGAGTACGTTGCTACATGCACATTACTTGAGATAAAGAATGGCTCATTTTATATTTATAGAACATAAATAATGCCTATATGTTGTTGCACTGTGGTTACTGCAGCAACCAGCTGTGTCTTCAGAGCTTCCCCCCAGCACCCCACTGCCCCCTCCAAAGGCACAGCTGGGCTGTGGTCCTTGGCTTGGGGAAAAACAGGCCTGTACAGGCTTCACAGCAAGAGCAAGAATATCCCATTTCACCAGCCTCATCCAGAAAGGCTGGGCACAGGGCTGCTGCCCTGATGACAGGAAAAGGTCATAACAGGAACAAGACAGCTCTTCCTCTCTGGGGTTGGTGCCATTGCCACAACTGCACTTCGTTAGTAAGCTCTCACAGCCTCCCAGCTTCCTGACAGGCATGGGGATCTCATGATTCAGTTTTTTCCAAGCTAAGGAGGAGGGCTTGTCTGCTTTCATTTGGGGTGGGAAGTAGGAAGGAAGAAGAACTCCTGGGCAGGACAGGGGACCTTAACAGCACCCAGCAGAGCTGCCCACATGACCTTCTCACAGGCACTCCACTCCCAAGCACTGGCTCACAATCTTCATCACTACATAAAGGAACCCTCCATGTTCAAGAGAAGACCAAAGTCCAGCTCACAGCAGGCTTATCTTCCATGCACTGCTGTAAAGCTCAGCTCCACCTGAGCACTCAGCATCACGAGAAGAACCTCTGCTTTAGTGCTGCCTTTTTCATTAACTGACTAAAAATATTCAGTGCATCTTGGGCTTTAAGATGAAAGAGGCAACCAGAAAGACACACATCCATTCAGGTCCTGTACAGGAAGCACAGACCTAGCCCTGAGAATACTCTTAGTACAACCTAATTTGCAAGCATCCCCCACCAGCTCTGAGTGCACACTGCTGGTGTAATACTGTTGGGATAGTGGAAAAAAATAATATATTCCAATGATACCTAAGCACCAACAATCACTACTGCAGGCCCTGCTTGTACCCCAGCTCAGCTGGCTTGCCACTGAATTCCCTCCATTCCCTGGTCTGCTTCAGGACATTTTCTGGCCATCTCAGACTGGAAAACAGATTACATAAACAGCAGATTTCCACTACTGCTTTCCTACAACAAAAATTACTTTTAGGCATACTTATTACTCACACAATCAGTGCTTTACAGAGCCTTTAAAGTCCTATTTCTCAATTGTTCCGCTGGAGTTCATAGTAAACTCACAACATAGAGATGCACACTTGTAGTCAGTTGCTCTGAAACAATTCATCTCCACCACCTCCAGCTGCATTTGGCTTTCAGCTTCAATGAGTCAGGTGGATGGGAACAAACTGCCTACTTACAGCTGCAGGAGCATGTTTACTCCATAGCACCAGCCACGTTTCCACAAATGAAAGGATCCCTCTCCATGCAGGAGACAGCCACTGGCCCCTGCCTTCCTGTGGCTTGGAGGGAGCAAGCTATTGGATTTCACCTGCCAAGATCACTTAGCAGGGCTGAACCAGCTCTTTACAGCATCGCTGCAGACAGCTTTAATGTAACCTTTCTTGGAGAAAGCATGGTCATCTACTAAATTTGCTTTAGTCATGTCACAGTGCTTATGTTAACATCTCAGAGATGCCCCTACAGGTGTGTCAAAGAGCAATGTTCCCTGGCTCCCAGCAGGAGATGTGTGCTTTGGAGATCAAGGTCCCTGCACAGCTGACTCGTATCTGCTAACAACCACTGAACTTCTACTTTCAAAGGGCACATTTTTATGGGAAGCCCAGGCATGAAGCAGGAATCCATGCCACAGGTCCTCCCTCTTGCTACACACTAGTACTTGGGAGGACTTTAGCTCAACTGGAAACAGGCAACTTTAGAGATGCCATCTAGAAGAGTCAATGGATGAAGGGTTTGGAAAGAGGATTTTGTGCTATTTTTCGTGGGTTTGGGGTTTTTTTTATTATTATTAGAACTAAGAATTTTGTGGGTGTGTTATGCAAGTTCTCCTGACACACTTGCTGTGGATTCCAAAACTTTGAATGCTGTAAGGTGACCACTTTCAGACAGTCTGCAAGTTCTCATGGCTAGACAGGCTATCCTAAACCAGCAAGAAGCAAAAACCACAGAAATGTTCAAGTTCAGATTTAACACAAACCTTCCTTCCCACCTACACTGTTCAACATGCATTTTAACTTCAGCTCTCCATCTCCAATTTGCTTCCCTCCTCTAGAAGTACCCAATGACAATCCAATATCAACAAAATAGCAGCAGCCATCAGCAAGACGAGCCCATATTCAGCTGTAGGCAGGCAGGAGCTGTCTGCAGAGAAGGGCTGCTGTCAGCCCACTGCCACAGTCCTGCTGTCAGGGTGCATCTCCACATGATGTACATGCTGACTGCTGGGGAAAACCTGCCAGCCAAACTTAAGCTGTTTTGCAGAATCAACAACAGTATTGAATAAGCAAGAACGCACTTTCCTTAAAAGAAAAAAGAAAAAAGCCTTCAACATTTAAGTTTTGTGTAGAAGTATCTTGCTTCCTAGTCAGCTATTAAGTGGCTGCCTAGTAGGGTGAAGAGGAAAACAGGCTGAACCAGAGCTCACTTGCTTCCCCCATCACACCTCTGAGTCTAGATTGTAATTCTTCCACTTTTACTGTCCTATTAGCTAAGTGGCAACCAGCCCAAAAAATGGATTATGGCAATTCCATAGGCCAGCAGTACACACCACCAGTCTCAGTCCTGAAAAGGAACCAATTTTCAACTGCTCAAACTGATTTATAACTGTTGCTCTATACTAAAATATTGATATGATGTGTTACACTTGGACTGCTAAAATCACAGTCCTCAAAGCAAAAAGAAAGATGTCAAAGTGCCAGGGCTTCAGCTAGCAGTGTGACTAGTCTGAGCCAGCAACGTGACCATTTTGAGACAAATGTATGTAATTTTTATGGCTTGGGCCACAATAAACTTCCTAACCCAACCTACCAAGTATAAAACTGCCAATGCTTGGTCCTCTGCATTTGTGCTTATACCTGCCCCAGGAGCCAGTGCCAGAACTGAAACCTGACACTGGTTTGAAGTTTGCACATTTATCTACTCCACTAGAAATCCCTAAATTCTACTTGGAACACGTGACTTGAACTATTGACTTTTATTAGGTCTATAATTCTACAATAAAAAAAAAAGCATTATAAAACAAGTTTGTGACTAGTGTCTTCTGATTGTGTCTAAGCCTGCTCTGCATTCAGATTAAGCATAAGTACTACCCAAACTGTGGCAATGTTCCTTAAACTCTGCCCTACAGCAGAGCTGCAAGTCATTCTCTGCTGGACAATTAGTGGAAACAAGCTACCGAAGCAGACAGCTTCCTTACTAAACCAAGCTAGTCATACAGATTGTAGAAGTATTGCAAAACAAATGAAGGACTGAAAAAGCAGCTTTTGAGTAGTAAATTTTATTTTCTTTAAATAGTTTCATGGCTCAGGCTGCAATCAACACAGCTTATTCACTGTCTCTCACAGAGCCATCTCAGAAGCCTTGCTGTTGATTGTTGATTTTCACACTGAAAAGTTAAACCACAACCAGCACTGCTGCAAACATCTTTGCATCCACCTTCTCTAAAAAGTGGTCTTCCTCTTCATTTTTTACGTCTTCCATACTTAAACGTTTGTTCTATGCCTTATATGCAGGGAGAAACCAAATCCATGGTTCTCAATACAAAACAAAGAAGTCTCACCAACAGCCCTTACTCCTTATTTCCAGGCATGGAAGGAATTTTGTATAGCACATACAAAGTTCATCTCAATTATGGATCAGTTATGAAGAGACTGTAGGAATTTTAGATCTTAGTGTCTTTAAGTGTCTGAACATTTCCCCACCTCTAATTATTCTCCCCTCTTTTTAAATACCTATAGCACCTATGGGACAGAAAAATGAAGCAATAATTAGGGCTTAATCTTCTGGAACAGAGAAAACACCACACTGAGCAGAGTTGCACGCCAAACAGAAGTATGCAGATGAGATGGAGCTGAGCAAGCTGCCCAAGGAAATTCTTTGCTGAAGCATACAGTATGTGTTCACAGGCTTACTGTGCCTGCTAAAGACATTAGCAACATCCTCTGTAGGGATAATATGTCTTTAAATCAATTACAGGGGTTCCTCTGTGCTTTGAGAACATACTGCAACCATCTCCTCCAGTGTCCCTTAAACCCAGGTCCACATCCCAACTCCTCAGGGTCAGGACGTGGCTGTGCCCTGTCGTGTGCTCACCCCACAGAGGCAGAGGCTGTGCCCACGGCACAGAGCTGGTTGAACTCGGGCTGGTTTTGTGGATATCTGTCACCTGCCAGTCTCTGAGACATTCTCCAGTCCCACTGCATCTCTGCTCCTCAGCAGCATTTGTGAGACAAGATTTGAGATATTAAACATTACACTTCAGAAGGTTTTCAACTATTAAAATAGTGTTTACTTCAACTGGATTTGAAGCCAATTATGTCAGAGAACCTCAGGCCACTGTTGCATCCACCACCCTGTACTGCCTATTGGTGCACATTGGGCGTCTAGAAAGGACTGCATGAAGTGAAGCTGGCAAATGAAAAAATAAGTTCAAATCCAGCCCTTTTAGTGTAGGTTTGGCAAGGAAAAAAATATCACACAGACTTTTAATACAGTAAAGAATAAAAATAATCAAACCAAAGGAGCTCTCAGGAGCAAAAAACAGATTAAAATAGCTCTGCCCAGCTTCTTAATAGGTGCCCAGAGACCACTCACATCTCACATCCAGAAGAGAAAGGCACAACACAAAGCAAGTTTAAGCCAGCAGCATAACAGCAACAGCAACCAACCCAGCTTCTCCAAGAGAAACTGAAATCACCCAAGGGGGGTTGAAGGAGAAGTCCAGAATTTCAAGATTAGGAATTGTTAAGGTAGTTGGGGGGAAAAAAAATCACATTGCCGTTGGCTTATGATCAAATTCTTTAATACTTTCAGTCTGAACTCACCTAGGTTTTTGGTGCCTTAAGTGCCATATCCCAAATTAGGATATGAGAAGGTAAACACATGACTCTTACATCCAGGAAGAGCTGCAGAAGGTGTTAGTGCACATCCAACGCTTGCTGTGAATATTGTCTGTGAGCATCAGGAGGGCTCCACACTGCTGGCACACTGCTGGGATGGGATTAGCAGTGAGCAAGGATGCAATACAGAGCAATAAGAGCTGCCATTCACAGTGGTTATTTCAGACCCGGCTGCATTCTTGCCAAGCAGGTCCCCACTCACAGCTACAAGACTACCGCACAGATACCCAGCTGAACAGCATACAGGAATGCCCATTATCTGAGATCCTTTCAGGGCAGGGGGGAAGAAGGGAAGGCATCCGAACGTTCAGCCTTTGTAGAGCAGCAAGTTGCCATGAGTGCTGCTTTGTCCACAGCCAACGAGCCCCTCACCAGCCTGGCAGGGCAGCATGCCAGCACCACACCGACCCCAAAACCCTGGCTTGTCTCGAGAGCTGGTGCAGCCAAGCACCTGGGGGACAGGAGGCATTACAAGGGGATTCCCCCCAGCCCTGGAACCCCCGTGCCCTACCTGCAGCTCCCACCCCATATAGGGCCAGCAGCACAGCGGGCTCTAGGCCTGCCACAGCACGACGCTCCCCATGGCATCACTTCCAAAAGCACCCCACAATGGGCCCTGTGAGCATGGCCCCTGCACCAGCAAAGCACATTCCCCACTGCTGAGCTCATCCCAACGCCCCTCAGTGCTGCTACCGGCCCCAGGAGTGGCTGGCACACTGAGGTTCCCACAGGTCTATGCTGGGGAGACAGTGCAGGCATCCTGCACCAGCAACGAACCAGCAGGTGACATTCAACCCCTTCGATGGCAGAGATCCACGCTTCCAGGGAGGAATGAGTGGAAGTCGGGTGGCAGAGCAGCCAGCCTTCATGCTTCACTATGCAAAGGGAGCCTGAGCCTGCATGGGACAATTCTGCTCCCCCCCACGGGCTCAAGTCAATTCAGCAGCACCCCACCCTCCAGGTGCACGGCAGCATGCCAAGACCGACTGCATCAATCTCACAGACAACAGGTGGATTGGGAAAGCCCCTGGACAGCACCTGGCAGCACAGGATGGGGCTGTAGAGAAGGACTTCAGGATAGCACTCACACCCAGCAGGCTCAGGTTCAGAGGCGGGTGAGAAAGAAGCTACAGAAAGCCACAGGGACAGCACAACACAAGGCACCCAAGTGCTAATTAATCATCCAGGAATAACTTGACAAGGAAAGTCCCTGCAGTGGGGAGTGAACGCGCCAGAACTGGATTTCTGTTAAATGATGGAGGGAGGGAGGAGGAAGATGGCATCCTCTTGCCTTTGTCACACTCTGCTGAAAAACACTTGGCTCAACTTTTGAAACCAAGTGACACGACACAAACTACACCCCCCTCTTCCAGTCACAAGACAGGAGAGAAAAAGGAATGACCCTACACCAGGTCTGCACTCCCCAGGAGTCAGTACATTTACTGCCACGACACAGGAAGGCTTCATCTTCCCATCAGAGCAGATAGCTACACCTGAGTCAGCAACACCGCTAGTCAATTCACAGGAAACAAGTTTTAGTTTAAGCAAGCCATTAAAATTTTAGTCGAATGTATAATTGTCTACACCTCACAAGAAACACTTCTCTGAGACTTTAATCAACTCAAGGTTGTTTCGTTCACATGTGCAAACAAAAAAAAAAAAAAAAACCATGTCCTCACAACACAACTTATGCATACACAACTAGAAAGCCAAGACTCAGTCATAAAGGCTGAACTGAAAAAAACAACTGTAGTGCCAGAATACTGCAAGTGACAGAACAAAGCTACAAATTGTCTCTGAAGCCAAAGAGTGCTGTAGCCATCTCTAGGACTAAGGTAATCCTAAAACTCCCAGGTTACTTCAGGTCTCATCAAGGTCAAAAATCTGTCCAGTTCTTGCAAAGATCTCCCAGGGGCTGGCAGAGGCATTAGTTGACAAGCTATTAGTTCTGTGCTGTATCTCCCGTTACTGAATGAATGTTACCAATCTTTAGTGCAGGGGACAACAAAAAAATCCACCCTCAGGCATTGGAGATGAAAGAATTGCAAAAGACAGGGCTGCAAAAAAAAGAAGCCTCAGCAAGACCAAAGAAGCTACAAACAATGCAGAGATTTCCAGGCACCAAAGTGACGCCTGTGCTACTAACACCAACAACGTGTTTATTCACACAGTGAATAGGTCAAGATAGTTATATGAAACAACATGTAAAGTCCTGATGAGATAAATGAGCCTATTCAGATAGGGCTGTCTAACATCTTCTGTGCAGCAGACACCAGGCACAAAAGCTGCAAGGGATGGACTTGTGAAGCCAAAACCAACACATTTGACATTATCAGAAGTGATTACTGTTTGGGGAAATCCTTGGCCACAACATAAAACAAGATTCAATTTTTCCATCTGAAACCAGAATTGCTACACTGACTGTGATTCACTGTGCACAAGGCTGTTCAAAGGAAATCCCCATTCATGCAGCCCTGCACAGCTAAACCCATCTCCACTCCGCACTGCAGCACCAAAGTACTGAAGATTGGAGCACATTTTGTGGTCTGGGGTTAGTAACATCAGAAAGTAATCCGCCAGTTACTTTAGCTTTGCAAAAGATTTGTGGTTTGTCTCAGTTCTGATCATCTCTGATTCTGAGCACCTAACAGCACTGCTCTATGCAGGCTTGTTTTGAAGCATATAAGCCCAGGTACCATGCTACAGATGCTCTGCAGCCCTCTGCAGCTTAAAGACAGTTATTCCAGCTATCTCTGTCCAACCATTTCCCTGAGAAGCAACAGAAAGCTAATTTAACTCTAACATGCTCTGCTCAGTTTGGCTGCAATAGAGTGAATTTTCTTCACACTTGCTGGAATGGGGCTGGGTTTTGGATTTGTGCTGAAAACCATGCTGATAACACAAGGATGTTTTTGTTTCTGCTGAGCAGTGTTTACAGAGTATCAAGGCATTTTCTGTCTCTCACCCCACCAGTGAATTAGGGGTGCACGAGAAACTGGGAGGGGACAGCAGCTCCTCAGTGACTCAAGGGATACCCCATGCTGCATGGTGTCATGCTCAGCAAAAACCAGAAGGAAGTGGGGGAGACATTTGGAGTGAGGTCACCTGTCTTCCCCAGTAACCACTAACCGTGACAGATGGCTGAACACCTTCCTGTCCCTAGGAAGTGGTGAACAAATGCCTTGTTTTGTTGATTAAACTGTCTTCTTCTCAACACAAGTTTTCCCACTTTTACTCTTCCAGTTCTCTCCCCCATCCCCATCGCAGGGAAGTGAGTGAGCAGCTGTGTGGGGCTGAGTTGCTGGCTAGGCTTAAACTATGACATGTGCAATTGTACCTTCAGTGCAGATTGGAACAAGCACTTTAGAGTTACCCTCCAAATCTGAATTTCATCAGTTCATTTTGACATTCAGGCATAGTACTCACTCAACACAAACACGCACCCCAACACCAGAACTGTCTCACCAGGCCACTGCCCATCAGAACTGCTGCGATGATGTGAAACACCCAAAATGAGCCCTCATCCTGTCTTCAAGCTCCAGCCATCACCATAGCATTGCCATGTGAGTGTCAAGCAGGAGGGGGTGACACAGCCAGGCTGCTTTCTTGCAGCTGCACACTAAGCAAGGATGTGCAGGACAGTCACTACAAACACATACATGTCCTGGAAGGCACTGCTGCTTTTCCATGACCATTATGGAGATGTCTTCAAGCTTCTGCATGTCAGCCAGCTAGACTTAATTCCCTGCGAGCTTTCACATACAGACATCTATCCTCCCCTCCCCCTCCACTGGAAACCATGACTAGCCCTCTTCAAGAAGGAATGGAGTTGCTTTCTTCCTGGAATGCCAATTCTTAAGTAAAAAATATTGTATGCTGCATCTTGAAGGAAAAATGCTCTCCACTCTTTCTGGGGAAACGAAGCTCCAATGCCGTTTTGTACGCTTGTGCCTACAGCTGTAAACACACTTCCATGTGCACATCACACAAGGCTCTCCCCTGCACAGTGTCAGTTTGAGCCCTGTGTGTTTATATGGTTTCAGCTACACAACAGTGCCGTGTTTATATGGTTTCAGCTACAAGCTGCTAACATAAGGAATAGATGCTTGACTTGAGGCCCAGGTAATTCACCCAATTGTGGCAGCCACTATCAAACAGACTTCTTTTGAGAGGAGTTTTCATGACTGGGAACAGGATGCTGAATCTGCAGAGGCACAGTCTGCACAAGTGGCCTCCAAGCACCTTAAAGAGGACCATCTGGGATTAATGGTACAGCTGGAGCACATATTAGCCCCAGCTGTGTGACACCCACTCATGCAAACCATACACCCCCCACCTCCCACTCAAACTCACTCCCTGCAAGGCAAAGCTTTGCTTCAAATGTGTGGGTTTTGCATGGCCCTGAATAGTCCAAGTCCCCATCTCACCCCAGCTGCCATGGGCTTGCCAGCCCCAGGCCCCAAAGCTGCCCTCCTGTGCCATGCCAGGGCTCTGCTCAGGGGCCATGCTCTTACTCTCCTAGCAAAAGGCTGAGGCAGGTCTGCTCATTTGACACCATCGGCCTAATCCAACTTAGTCAGGAGCTGCTCAGCTGTAACAGGCTCTGGCTGTCAACAGTTTCCAAACTAGCCAGTGCTCAGAGGGTTACTAACTTTCCTCTCCAGAGGCTGAACTTCAAATCCTCCAACTAAAGGCTTCACACAAGTCTTTCCAAAATTCACAAGCTTGCAGGTCTCTCAGGGACAGCACTTCATCACAGACATGCTGACCAAGAGGGGTGCAGACAATTACCCTCACCTGCTGCAAAGATCCCATTTTCAATCTACAGTTTCACATTGTTCACATTTGCAAGCCTATTGTATTTCACATTTTTAACACCACTAAAAATGTAGAGCACTGGCTCTAGGGGCAACTTTTCTAGAGCTGGAATAGTTGCAGCAACTTAACAAGCTATGCTGCTCTGCCTGATCTCCCATACTTCTTCCAGGTACCTACCAGGTTTGATGCAGCATTAGATAACATCAGTTTTTAGCAATTCCTCCATTTCACCATGAAAAATGTTTACTGGCATACTACTACCTCCATCCAGACACAAGAGCCCCATAGGTGTTTGTTTATCTTACTCCCAGAGGAAGTTTGGGCTGCTTCTTTCAGCTTCTACGTTTCAGCTTAAATACTCCTGCTAACCAGGTACTGCTTCAGAAGTCTGAGTTACTTTTCTTACAGGTAGAGTAAGAAATATTCTGCAACTTGTTAAAGCTGATGTTTAAGTAATAAAGCTGGTTAATTTAAATATCTGAACTTCGTCTGCCTTAGGCAGTACTTTCAACCAATAACTGCGGCACTATGTGTGAAGCAGCTCATTTTTTCTCTTTGTAATTAAAACCTTTCAAAGCAACATAGTTTTCTTCAGTTATTTATCTATATCAGAGGAAATATTTCTTTACTCAAACTAGTAAAGAGCTAGGCTACAAAATGACAGCAAAACTCGGAGTGCTGAAGTAGGGCTTTATGCCACTAACTTCAGAGGCTTCCCTGTTTGAGTCAAGAGTCATTCAGCAGAGCTTTCCACCCAGCAAATCCCAGACATCTCCGCTGTTTATGGGGCCTGAACTACCAGCTCCTCACTCAAGTCTCCTGCTCACAGTGCTTTCACAGCAAAGCAAACCTCCATGAGACGACCCACGCAGAGTAGCTCCAAACTGCCTCCTTCCAGAAAGCAGTAGATTGGGATATACTCCAGTGAGAATCCCAATGGCAATGCAGTTAATTCTCTGGGACAAGGTCTTTGCAATACCCTTGTCCAGGAGTAGCACATGCTTCTATCCCTATACCTGCAGATGTCTGCAAGACATTAGCACGCTCAGCAATGCTCACAGAGCAGCCACAGATCACCCAGTGTGACAGCACCAAGGGGCAGAGCTGACCCACCCTGCTGTACAGTGGCTTTGAGCTGAATGCAATCAGTGTTACTTCACCTATGTTTAGTGAGAGAACCTGGATCACTAGAAGACTATCTTGGGCTCTTCTAAGTTTTTTGGATGCAAAAAACATAACTGGCCACCTGGGAGCTGCACCTGCTTCTGGATGGCTCTGGGGCATCCAGGGCACACTGCAGCTTGGGGACCTGCAGCACTTCCACGTCACCTGACTTGGTGACCTCCCACCAAGTAGACACCTCACTTGGTCATTGGCATCTTGATTGAGCTGGCAACCCCTGCTCAGCACTCAGGGTAGAGAAGTACTTTTAGTACAGGAGCTGTTTTATCAAAATGCAGCAACCTCTGCAAGCTGGGGTCTTCTCCAAAGCAGCTGTATTGGGCTGTGGCAAATAACCCTCCCCTTCCTTTGGCCACCCACTTTTGATGTCACTGTTCAGTTGTCCAGGACATATGTTGCATCCTCTGTTAAGAGCATCTAACTCCCATAATTCAGCACTAAGTAACACAGGGATACATAACCACAAAGTGCTGAGAGCATTAAGGTGGCACCACCATAGAGGGTCCTGCAGTCCTCATTTAAAAGCCTCCATGTCTTTGTCCTGACTTCTGACAGTAGCAGTGTCCAGCACTGGCGAGCTGAGGCTGTGGCACCAGAAGGCACTGCCCTTTCAAGCGTCACCACAAATTTTCCTGGCAGTCACCAGCCCAGATTTTCTGCTTCTTCATAGCTGCATTTTTACTACATGCCTAAAAGAATTACCAAAAGAAATAATCCCCAGAGACAACTAAAGCTGTTTCCATTTGACTTTTAATTAGATCATTGATCTTGTTCTAGCGGTTACATGAGCTATAGGATATTTGCATGCAACCACAGTGGTAATCAACAGCCAGAACAAAGCTGAAACAACACGATTAACATCCCAAGTCTTCCCACAGACATTACTGCAAGTCTGCTCAGACACCAACTTGTCCCCCACAAGGGAATTTGATAACAAGCCATGTCTGAGCAAGTGACATCTGCTCGGAGAGTCAATGCAACTAGAGTGACATCAGCAAACAGCAGCCCTTCAGGAACGTCCAGGCACTGGAGGAGGCTCAAAGATGCCTAGACTTCAGGATCATTCGGGAGATGACGAAGCAGAATTACTTCTAGTTTTGCAGAGAAATCCTAAAGAAACTGTCTAGCTGTGATGGTGAGGCAACATATGATACCTTGCACCATTAAGGTGCAAGTTAGACACCAACTTTGTTCAGCAAGCCAGCATTTCCTGTTCTGTAGCAAGGATCAAAAGCAGAGAGATAAATCCAAGATTTGTGTCTCACACCATGACAGATACAAAGTGTATTTATTATACTGTCAGTTCCCAGCATGGAAAATGCATTTAAGACAAATGCAGGACTCTGCACATATAGCCCAGGTCAGGCTCTTTGCTCCTGCAGTCTGAGACCAGGGAAGCCTGCTCCTACCACTCACCTTATAAAAAAAGGAAGGATCTGCACGAAGGTAAAGCTCATCTCCAAGATGTACCCATCAGTGTTTTAGCACTGAAACTCAAACTGGTTCCAAGACATGGCTTGCCAGTATTTGCCTATGGAAAGTCCACTAAAACTGCTACACCTACTACTGCAAGGTTATTGTGAGAAAAGGGAATGCAAAACATTTAATTACACCAATTAAAGGAAACACAGAGCAAGTTAGTATCTAGCCAAGGGGAACAGTATTTCCTCTTCTGTGTTTGAATAGCCTCCAAATGCACGTATCACAGGTGTTTGCTCAGCCCAGTTCTCGAAGCTGTGCCTCCTGCTGCAGGGCCCCAGAGCAGACAAATACACAACATAGCTCACCAGTTGCTCATTTTGGACCCACCAACTACAACAGTGCATTTTAATATAGGCTCAGAAATACAGAATACATTGTCTCCTTACAAGAGACACCACAGACTAACCAAAACCAGTAGACAGCCACAAGCACACAGGGTACCTCAAAATTGCTGTGGGCTGTGAGCTGCAGAGGACAGCAGCCACCAGCTGCCTCCTCCCAGGTCGGGCTGGGGCAGCCCCCAGGGCCAGACACTCACAGCACTAATGCAAAGGATAGGAGTTGGCATTTCAGAGCAGCATATAATAGCTCAGCCCAGAGCTCATCACACAGGTTTCAGCACAAAAAGTGGGGGGCAGCACACCAGCCATGGGCTAGCAGTTGCCTCCAGTGCTTTCAGCTGCTGCTCTGCAGCACAGCAGCCATGCACAGGGCTGTGGCCAGTGTTGCAAACTCCTGCACCCCACCCAGGCAAGCAGGAGGCAGCAAGAGCCACCTCAGCAGCATGAGGAGAGCAGAGGGCGGCTCTCTGCTCAGCGCAGCACCCGCACCACGCCAGAACTGACCACAGCAATGTGACAGTGGGATGTGCTGCAACAGCCATTGCCCAATTTGCCCCTCTCAGCAGGCAGGCTGAGTGTCAGCGTGGCAGTCTGTGCCCACCTCTCCCCCACAGGACCCATCATTTGGGAACTCTGCTGCCATACAGCCTGGCCAGCTCATGCCAGAGTAATTCAATGCTCTGACAAATAAATGCATCATGATTTACAGCATGGCCTGAAGCAAGGGAGAAGGAGCCACAGCCCATGATGTCATTGTAGCCCACAGTCATTTTTGTGCTGTTACTGGGCAACGTTGGCAGGAGAGTTCATGCAACCTGCTGCTGCTGTTACATGAAAACAGCTTGTCGCTTTGCAAGAAAAGCCACAGCCTGGATGGTCAAAGCTCTGCTATTACCAACTCACCAGCCCAATCAGTAAAATTTGCTATATTTTAGTGACCCAGCCAAATTAACTCTGAAGTATCTGCTGAATTTATGCTTTAAAGTAAGAGACTGCCTTCTGCATTTACTGGTTCCTTCCCACTAGTTTAGTTGCCTACTTCTCCAGGTTGTAAGGAACAGCAAAGGGCCATCACCTGACTCAGAGGAGGCATCCCACTAGTTAACCAGACAGTTCAGCTGCTTCTGTGGCTATTCTTCTCAGACACTTTAGAGAGACAAGGAGGTTTTCTTTCAAGGGCTATATCAGCAGGAAGTTCAAACAACTTCAACCCATCACACCAGGGGAGACAGGATTCAGCTACTCCACCCTCTGCCCACTCCCAGGCAGCCCAGGGCAGGGTCTGCTGCCTTACTCACCACAAGAAATGATGTGCCAGGCAACCCTTGCTTCCCCAAGAACTTGGGCAAAGTTTCATTTGGCTGGTGTTTGAAGTGGCCTAGCTTGTTTTCACTAGCACAAAAAATCCAGTTTATTCTTGCAGTGGCTGTATCCCAGTTGCCATGTACAAGCACAGTAGTAACTAGATATTGCACACATCTCATTATGGATGTTAAGACTTCAACTGCTTACAACAGAATAGTGCTTACACAAGGATTTGCAATCCATTATGCGAACCCAAAGCCCACCACAGCAGATCCAATCCTCACTGTGATGTACCAGATACTAGGTAGGCATGTTCAAAATTCCAGGTTAGCTACAGGAGGGACAGAGAGCCAAGGGAGGCTGACAGACAGGTTAGAGACCACATCAGAGCCCAGAGAACCATCTGGTTAGGATACAGCATACACTTACTGCAAGGCTTTTGAGTACAGAACTGGGATTTATCTCCTAATGATGACCTAGAAGAAAGTCCTCTCTATTAGATTACAGAGCACTAGTTCTTCTTTAGGAGGAACACAGGCAGGAGTGCAACAACACACACTTTTGCCTTGTGGGGAAAGAAAATCTGCGTCAAGTCCCCAGAAGCAGAACCTAGGGGAAAAAACTCACTAGAGTTTCACAGCACCAATCCAAATAAACAGGCAGAGCTTGCTTAGGCCATTGCACAGAACCTCAGATCTCATTTGACTCAACTCTGAACCCAAGGTCAAGTTCCCAGGAAGAGCAAGGGCAGCTCTACTCACCCCACTCGGTGGGAGGTTGCAAGAGGGTAGGGTGAGCATCCAGTTTTACCAAGCACACAGACAGACAAGTACAGCAACCAATAAGATGCAGAAGCAGCTAGCACAAGTTTCACAGACACAGTATTTTCATGAAACTGCTACCCTTATTCCTCCAAACACCACCTAAAGACACACACTGTTCCTCCACCACCTTTGACCATTAGCAGGAATTCACCCTGCAATAAGCTAAGCAGTGCCATATAGTGAAGGCTGTAGCACACTGCTCAGATCTCCTAACAAGAGCAGGTGGTGCCTTCCCCTAGTCTTTTCTACATATCTTTTGGGTTGGATTCTTCCCACAGCAGTTAACATTTAGCTACACCAGCATTCCCTTCCTCCGGCAGAGACACACTTGGTAGATCCGATTCCGTTTTTCTTGCCACATCCAAGTTGATTGCAGCCACCCATCCTCCCCTACTTCCACCTACCATCTGTGCCCATCGCTACCATGGTGCACTCCTTCTCCCCATGGGTGGGTACTCTAGAAAATGACCCACAGCACTATCAGAGGACAAAAAAAAAGCAGCAAGAAAACCCCACAGACACCTACAGTTTGTCTACAGAAAGCCTGGCTACCTCACCAACAGCCAGAGTCTCACTCAATGCTGTGTAAGCAAGTCACTGTGACAGGCTCTCCAGGCAGACTGGTACCACACCACAGAGCCAAACACCAATTCACTGAGCTCTGTGTCTTTTTTACTGTAATGACTTATGAGTCAGGTGACATATTCATGAGCTCATTATCATGCCAGGCAATAAAGGAAGACAGGGCTACCTGATGCTGGTGGCAGGGACCTGGTAAACATCACAGTACAGTAGAGGTTTGTTTACTCCACCATCACCAGCAACACACTTTCACTCTGGTGTGCTTGCTAAACGTGCATGAGCGGTCTAAACTTAGACTCTTGTTCAGGTCCCAAACTAGCTATTCAGCAAAGTCTTTTTCTGAGGGGCAGAGAGAAAACAGAATTCCTCTGCAGCCTAGGGATTTAGAGACCATTGTTTTACTTCCCATTGCTTGGAGCAGACACAGAACAATGCTGGCAACATAGCAGCATGACCACACACAAGGCTAACCACATTCTTAGGTTACAGTCGTAGGGTAGAAAAGAGTTATCCCAACCCATTTAGATTTAAATATCCCCATGTAAGTCAATACAGGACATGGAATTAGAATATGGAGCAGTTAAGATTTCAGACCATCTTGAATAGCTGGTATAGCCTTCAGTGCCTTAAATGAAAAAGCTGTTTAGCACATTAGTCTAACTGGCCCTAAGTAACTTTACCAAAGTTTGATCACTTTACAAGTTTCCGCTCATATGTAAAAGAATGCAAGAACAGTCTGTGTAAGCTACGTTAGAGTCTCCTGTAACTTGGAACTCATAGTTCAGGAAAAGGCATTTTTTCATTAGACCAGCAGTCCAACTATTGAAACAGAAGGTCCTGAGGAGACCAAGCACCTTTCAAAGCTAAAGCCACCTCCAGCAAAGAAGTCCACTACCCATATATCAAAAATTATTTTCAAGGGGAAGGAGTGTCATATCTCCAAGAAGCATAAATCTGTTTCCAAGACACACTGGATATTTTCCAGAAAGCAGCGTCCAGAGAAGTCACAGATAAGTGGCAGACAGTATTTTGACTACCTCCTTATGATGTGCTAATAGAACATTGAGTGAGACAGAAGAACCCTTGAAAGTACACAGGCTGAAAACATATTTTCTTTTTTCTGTTTTCAAAGACCTAGCTCTAAGCGTTACGGACAACACATTTAATGTTCTACAATTTTCCCTCTAGAAATGTACAGTTTGCTTTGTCACTCTTTAATGTATCAGCAGCATAGGGAAGAAAGGTGGTTTTCAACTATTTTCCTAAAATGAGATTTCTATAAAGGTCCTCAGACTCATAGGTCATGATACTTTCACCTTAAGCACACTATAGACCACAGTGTGTGCATCAAGTACTTGGTCATTAACCAAAACCCCACTCAATGCACAGGTTAGGTTTGGTCAGTACTCCTGCAGCTGGGATATGCCACCACCAAATCCTTCATGAGGCAAGTACCAACAGACCATGGTTAAAACCCCATACTGCCCTCACCCATCTCCTTGCTGCAGGCACTGCAGCAGGACACAGGACCACCACAGAGACAAACCTGTAAACAAATCACACAACTGTAGCCAAGGCCAGCACTGGATCCTGCTGCCGTGGCAGCAGACGTGCCACTGCCCATCCATTTACCTGCACTGCCACTTCACATCCTGCCCTTGTGAGGCAAGCCAGGTCAGCTCACTTAACTGCTGAAAGGACAGCCTGGCAGAGAAACCACATTTTTCAGTTTGCTCAATCTGACTGTAGCAGCCCAAGACTGTAGTTTTACTCAAGGCAGCTTGGCAACTATCCTCCCTCTACCACTGACCTGAGGCTACTGGGTGAGCAGTGGCCATGAGAACAATGCCAACAGGAATTGAGCAGCAGAGTATGAACCTAGGACCTGCCAGCTGCAAGCTTGGGTGCAACTTGGCAGGTCTCATCCCAAAACCATTTCCCAGGCTTCAGCCACCCAACGCCTCTGTTTCTAAGCTATATTAGTTGACTCCTATAGCCAGTTACCAGGGTTTCTAGGGACAAGCTCAATGCCAAATTAGATTCAACTCCCCTTCCTTCTCTGGTAAGTACTCTGTAGTGTCAATTCAACCCCTTCAGCCAAGAGCAAAGCCTTTATGCTCTGCATTCCTGGCATCCTACTCCCAGTGCCTGTCATGCAGCATGCCACTCAGCACCCAGGAATTTGCAATTATCTCAGTCTAGCAGACAAGGAAAAAAGCTAGACTTAACACTTGTTAACACTTGAGCAGCACAGCAGCACAACACTTCACGTTGAGCAGAAGGCTCCGTGAAGTTACCTGCTCCCACAATGGCTTTTTCAGAGCATTCACTCCCATCTTTGCTGGATGGCAAAATGTGCTTCATGGCCTTTTTCATAGCAGATCATACATGCAGTCAATTTTGCAGTGAAGTGAAGACACTTCAAGCCTAGAAGAAAGGCTTCCTGAAACTAGCAAAAGACTTTGAGCAGGGACTAAACAAGGGGTAACAGCAGCAGGAGAGGCTGGGCTGCTAACATGCATCCAGAAAGGGTTGTGGTCAAACACTGTGTATAGGCAGACTTATTTTAAATAGACAAACATTGAATGCCAAAATCTTGCTACTGAAAAGGTTTTAAAATGTGGTTGTAGTACAGCAGCGGTAGCTGAGCTGTAACACATGGCTTCCAAAATGTTCCTGGAAGTTAAATAACTGGAACAGGCACTGCATCCACTTAGCAGAGGTTTGATGGCATTATTAATGCCAGAAGTCTAGGAGGCGCAGCTGTCAGGTTTTCCCAGTTGATTTGGCTCTGAGTTGGCCCTGAACACCCCAGGCACTAAAGACCAACCTAGAGCCCTTACTAGTTTCTTTTTTTCACTTCAGCTCCAGGGTCTGCAATGGCCCTGGTTTTGTTCAACAACACGAAAAAGACTAAACAGTAGAAACAAAAAGGAAGCCCCAAGTTTTTCAGAACCTGCAGGGAAAAACACACCAGGGGCAGGTAGTGAACTCAATGGACACTGCACCTGCAGGCCAGGCACCAAGGGCTTCAGCCCTTCAACCCAGCAGAACACTGCAAGGTTCACTTGGATTGTCTTTTTGGGAAAGGCAGTGAGAATGTTTTTTCAGGACAGGCTCAGTTTATCCAGGAGGCACAGTACGGCTCCTGTGCAACTCCTTGGCTCCAGCTCAGGTGGCAGAGCTGTACACTCCTTCACGCAGTGGCTGGGATATGGCAAAAGCTTTAGAAGTCAGTCATTCCATTCTCTCAAAGCTTCAAGTTTTCTTAGGGTTTGGGTTTTTTAAACTTTATTTGGTTTTTAAATAGCCAACACAATGCAAGTAAGCTGTAAAACAAATAGACATGTCTTAAATGATTACAGACACCCTGCAGTTCAGCCTAACCATGTAAAGGAGCTGCGCAGCCACAGCAGCTTTTCTAAAAAGGAAGTCACTGAAAGCCAGACCTGACTGGAGTAGCCTTGATCTCCCAAACCCGCCACCCTCGGGATGTTCCACAGACAAATAGGAAGGCAGCTGGAGCAACAACATTTTTCTAGGGAAAACAATAAAATAGGAGGGGAGTGCTGGCCTGGTGTTGGAGCTAGGCCAGCAGCTGCCACAGAAAGGTGAGCTCTGATGTTAGCAAAAGCTCAACCCAGGAATCAGCAGCTGCAATTCAAACCCCACTGAGTGCAAAGGGAATCCATCTCTAAGTAAATAATTAGCACCAGCTTCATTCCCAGCTGCAAGTACATTAGCTGCTCTGCCTAGGGACGACTACCAGCCACTCAGGACCAACAGTCTTCACTTCTTGTCCAAAGCTGCTTGTACACATTAGTAGAGAAGAAGAGGGTACCGAGCTACAGGTTTCCAGAGAGGGCCAAGTCTCCCCCAAACTGGAGAAGTTTCTATTTTCTTGCTATTGGAGTTAAAGCCTTTGAAGAAAAACAGCTTTTACCTTGGCCAACCATTTTAGACAACTGAAGAGAGCTACACTCGCCCAAATTCAGCTGTGCAATTCATCGAGGCCAGAGACATCAGGAAGCAGTAGTTATAGCTATCCGACAGAGAGCTAGAAAAGGCACATTCCTTCCCAGAGATCTCTCAGGCATTCAGATTATTGCTTTACAGACTACATAGTGTGGCCACACCTGAGCTATTCCCCAAACGGTCACCGAATGCATTCCTAAGGGATCATCCGCAATCCGACGTGCATGCCAGGAGCCTTCGTCTCCAAACCACCAGCTATCAACCAACTGCGCACTCCAGTACGGAAAGAGCAGACAAATCTCATGCCAACCTGGGTGGCAGTAGCTCAAAGCACCCATTGCCTGGGCTTAGCAGGGTTCCTTGAACATTTCCTGCCGTAACCTACCACAGCAGAAAGATTGAGGAGAAAAGTGTTCAAAAGCTGCAACTGTGCTTAGGCAAGCATCAGTGCTAATCTGAACACTGGCATCATCTACTGGGCTGTGGTGAGGAAAGTCTCCCCACTCTCTCATACTACCCACGGCTGCAGCTGTTCCGCACAGCCGCAGAGTCTGGCTCCAGTACCCTGCACGAGCCCAGGTACGCCCAGCTAGAGCGCCATCGTCCTGCCGCATGCTCCTGCCGGGCTGCCGGAGGGGTCAGTGCCTGGAGGAACTGGCTGCACAGGGAGAGAACACGCCCTGGCACTAGGTTTCTTCGCCTCTGAAGTAGTGACCAAGAGGGACACGCTGAGGTCAGGAGCTCACTGCATACTCCGACAGCCGGGCTGTGGGGCAGCCCCACGGCACACACAGCTGTTTAAAGACAGAAGCAGCAGAAGCCCCTCAGCTTCCGAGCCCGCAGCTCCCACTGCCCTGTGCCCCGTCATGGTTCCACCAGGCAAAGGTCCAGCGCAGGAAAACAAACACAATAAAACGAGAAAACAATAAAACGGCCCGCCGGAGACGCACTCACCGATGGAGACCAGCTTGATGCTCTCCCGCTCCAGGAATTCGAGGGCCACCGAGACGTTCTCCAGCTGCATCTGGCGGAAGGTGGGCCGCTGGTGGTACTTGCGGTACATGCGCTTCTGGCTAAGCACTTCCAGCAGAGCAATCAGCCGCAGCCCGTCGCTCAGGTCATGCTGCAGGTTACCGATGCGCTTATTAACGCAGCGCAGGTGCTCGTTGCACCAGCGGGTGAAGGTGTTCTGTTGGATCCGCTTCCAAGGCGCGTCCTCCGCCAGGTCCTTCTCGGTGGCGGGCATCTCTCCGTCGGGATCGGCCGCTCTCCGCGCGCCCTGACCCCGCGCCTGCGTGCTCATGGCCAGCCCCGCTCCGCCTCCTGGATCCGCTGCGCTCCGCCCACGCCCCGCCCGGCCGCCTGCGGGGAAGGAGGGAGGGAATGAAGAGAGTGGCGCTCAGCCGCGGCACTTCTCCTTTTCCTGCTCTAACGCTTGCCTGTGCTGCCGCCGCCCGACACTCCCGTTCTGCGCGGCCCCGCGCCGCCGCCCGGCCTTTATCCTCCGGGAGCGGCACGCCCTCCGCCGCATCAACCCCGCGCCCCGCCGCACCGGCTCGCAGGGGCCGGCCTGGGCCGTTGAGACACCGTAGAG
>JANPWX010000032.1:611293-694332 GCA_024734555.1 Trochalopteron elliotii
GCACACTCCCAGCATAGCCCCACTCAGGAGACACAGGTCATGCCGCCGGCCGTATGCCGGCCACGGGTGGGTGACCCCTCGCCGGGCCTGCAGACCTGTGCAGGGTGGCCGGCAGAGCCGAGGCTCGGGGCTGGGGGGATTCGATTCTGCACAGCTCGCGCCGGGAGAGGCTGAGAGCGCTCGCACGAGATGCGATGTGGCAAAGGGACCTCTGTGCCGACACACACGATTTTATCGGCCATTTGAAAATAATAGAAACTTCTAAAAACAGTCTATACGGTTCGAGTTCTTGGGGTGTTCTTTGCTTTTCCCCTCACTTTTGTGACTGATTTCCTGGCGCGCCACTCCCTGCTGACATACAGGACTGTAACTTGACGCTGACTCATTTGATGACAGCAGAGTCAATAGAACTACTTCAGCTGCCTTGCTGCATACTGAATTTTTGCAGGTCGCCGAGACATCTCATGACACTTACTCGGTCTCTGAAAGCTGTGGTGAGGTGTCCCTGCATGTCCCTATCCCGAGCGAAGCCTTTGCCCACCCACTCACCCTCCCCTTGGGTCCCATCCAGCATGCACTTACGGTCCTGGCTTTGCTGCCAGGAGCTGCTCCACTGATTCAAGTGAAGTGTGTGCGTGTCTACCTATTTACATCAAGGCTGCCACACTGAAAGGTGGAGGTGTCTTTCAGAGAAGACAAACCCATTAAAACACAATCAATAAAGTCTTATTTAATTAAATTACTATAGTCATTCTCAGCTAGAAAATTAGAATACAAATGTCCAATTATTTTCTTTCAAGGGTGTTATTCTAATGCCTCCACTAAACCATAACACCATGGTTTCTCTCCAGTGACCTAATAGATTCTTCCCCCAAAAGAATTTATATTAGGTGCATTTGTTGACAATAAATCAAGAAAGAAGAAAATATGAAGGTGAGGTAAAGTGGGAGTTACGTCTAAACTTCCATTGTTCCCTAATCAGCATTGCCTCCTGTTTTAAAACTATCAAAGAAATCAGAGATCAGTTTTAGTATACTGAAATGTTGAGGTGTATCTCATGGCACAGCAGCCACTGCCCTTTCCTCAAGTTACTGGGCCAAACATTTGGCAGGAAGCTGCTTTTATTATTAAAATAAAAACTGACATTAAGTGAGAGCTTTAATTTACAGAGACAGAACATAGAGATGCTGCAGCCAGAGCAGGTTGTGCCTCTGTGAGCAGCTCTCTGCTGCCAGCCCAGGGGAGAGCAGCCTCGAAACATGGAGCTGAGCCTTTTCTCAAGGACTTTTCTCCCATCCTCCTATACTTCATCTTTTAATAGATACTAATTGCTTATTGACTTTGGCCTGGGTTGGGACTCCTTAGCAACCATTCTACATCCGGATTAGCTGATTGCTTATAATGTTTTAATTTCCGTTCCTTTTCACTCCCACACCTAGTAATGTACACTCTTTATTATCATTTTGTGCCTGTGCTGTGCTGAAAGTTGAAGCTTCAGACATTGTTTTTTCTGTAACAAAGGCAATGAAGAAGAATTACACAGAAAAAGGCAGAATTAGTATAAGGACCTCTATTTTTAACTTACGTATTTTTCAATAAAAGTAATTTTTTCCCTAGACCCAGCAAAGAAAATTCTCATCCCAATGATATACTGTACAATGACATGCTCTGCACACATAAGGACAGTGGTTTCTTTGAGTGGTTTTCCACCACTCCATCCATCCGTCCGTCTGTCCGCCCATCCGTCCGTCCGTCCATCCGTCCATCCAATCAGAAGCACTGAGGCACAAAACCAGATGTGAAGTGCTCAGCAAAGCTCTGGCACAGACATTCAAGCCCAGCTTCACCCTGTCAGACTCAGGACAAGGGCAGTGGCTGTTGCTGTTGAGACCGTGCAGGGTTGGTGGGGTCCTGGTGGTCTGGATGCAGCAGCCTGTGTCACAGCTGCCCTTCCCGGCACATCACAGGGCTTTTGATGAGAATTCAGCCTTTTGCATCCTGGCTGCTTTCATGATTATTGGGAAACAAAGACTGCTTTATGGAATGAGAATGAAAAAAGCAAAATAATTTCTGCTCTGAGAAACAGATCTCGTTTCGTTCCATTCTTCCCAGTCACAGATGACCCTCACAGCTATGGTCTGATCAAGATTTCTGGTTGATGGGAAGTGAAGAGGGGCAGCCCCTCCCTGCACGACACCCCACTGCCTGCATGGGTGACTGAGATCAGGAGAGGTGCCCTGTCTGGGACCTGGCTGGCCACAAATGTGATATCCAGCTGTGGCAGCAACTGCAAGGCTGGGCATCAATGCCTGATCTCATCTACTGATGAGAAAGTCCCTCTGTACTGCTCTGTGATCAGATTCTTTTTGGGGTCACATTTGACCTGAAAAACTGTATTTCCTTTGAAATGAAGTTGGAAGACTGTTTAACACAAGTGAACCTGTGTTTCAAGTTTCATCAGGGGACAGAGAAATAAAAACAAGCTAACCCATGAATCTGTACTTGCTGGAATACCATCTTGGTACTGTATATTATTACAAATGAACTAATGTATGCCTTGTAGAAATACCTTATGTGCATATTTATATGGGTAGATATTTGTGTGAATGTATATATACAGGCCAGAATATGGCATTAAGTTCTCTGAATTCACAGGGAGTTGCTTTGTTAGCAGCATTAAAAGTAATTAGGAGCACAGTTTAAACTATAAAGATAAACAGTTGGCTGGCCTTTGCAGGTCTGTTGCTGGTATTTTTGGGATCATTGACAATCCTTAATGGAAATTAAATCTAATTTATTGTATCTTTGGGGGCCCTGGAATGGTACCATGTGGCTCCACAGTGGACACTTGCCATTAGTTTTTGCAGCATACTAACAGCAGAGAGATATGGCAGCTCTAACACTGGCTGTTTCATTGAGGAAAAAGTCTGTTGAAGCCTGGTTTTGCAAAAGCAGAAGGGTGTGGGGAGTAGCAGCATGGGCCCTCACTGACATCAGTGAACAGCACATGATGGAGTGACTAATGAAGTCAGGTCTGTTTCAGGGTAATCAACTCATCACAGTCTCATGTGATGATATGTTCTTGGATTCCTCCATGTCATGGGCCATACATGAGAGAGCCCAGCCATTTGAGACAGTGTGCATGCTCTCTGCTTGACGCATTGTTCAGCAACAGCTTGCTTTGATTGTAAGAGGACAAGAATTGGAATTAATCTCAACTGTTAATCCAACATCTGCACGCTTTGCTTAGAGCAGGAGTGAGCCATGGCTGAGCATTCAGGCTGAGCCTTTGCAGGTAGGACTTTTCTCTGCCCCTGGCGAGTTGTGCTTTAGTTATCACCTCCCTGAGGATCTGTGCAACAGAAATGTCACCTTTTAAAGATTTCAGTGGTGCTGCTAATACACAAGGAGCAATGACATTTTTTTTCCCCACACTTCAACTAACCCCACACAAGTGACTTTGAAGATGCATCATATCTCAGCAGAAATGTGTGGTGAAAAGCCAGCAGGATGCCTCCAATCTTTTCCAAAGGTTTCTGTCAAAGCAGCAGCACACTGAAGGTTTGTACCTTGGGGCTGTCAAAACTTGTGAGTTGTCAGGGCAAAGGCTTGGGAAAAGAATAACTGGGCCATGGGCTATAGCACCCAGGTAGCTTTAGAAATTTATCAGGAGATTTTAAATATTTATAATTTTTTGGCACATAATAGCCTTATCCAAACACAGGACAGCATTGTGCATTGAAATAAAAACTATGTATAACAAATGCTGTAAAATAATTTGTAGCACATTCAAACCAGTGTGCAGATGCTAATCCTCACATACCCACAGGGCAGCTCATCCACTAACCCAGCACCCAGCCAGTAATGCTAAAGATCCAGCAGCTGAGGCTTACAGTAGTTAAAGGTTTGTCTTTTCAGAAGCTGCAGGCACTGTAACTGGAAGGGATTTCATGACTAAGTGACCATAAATGGCATTGCTATGCAGTTGGCAGCACTGAGCCTGGCTCAGCATCACAGCCGGGTCCTCCCAGCCTCCCATGTCAAAGATTTCCAAACACATTGCACATTTTCTTCACCTGTTACCTATTTACTGGGTTCTGAAAGACAATAGAAGTGTTTCTTTTCAATTGATGAAGTAGTCACTAAACCTCTCCTTCTGTTACCATGATCTCTACCAAGTGAAGCCAAAACCAGACAAGCTGTACAAGTCAAAGCATGAATCAAATGAATTGCATCATATGGATTGCATTTTCCTTATTCAGCAATTCTGTGGAAGGCAAAGAAGCTCTGCATTATACAGACATTGGCTAGGACCTTTGATACAAGTTGTTCTGAATTTTTCCATCTACTGTTTCCTCCTCTGTTATCCAAGGAAGACAGCAATATGAGAGCCTGCAGAAGCAGTTCAGTCCAAATCGAACAGAGGGATGTCTTTAGGCAGAGAAATCTCTAGAAATATGCTGAAAAATATTTGTTCTAGAATTTGCATTGAAATTTATATTTGGAAAGTCTATTCAGGCAACAGTTGCTTCTAGTAGCAGTTGTATCTGGGGCAATTTTCGTTTCTCTGTGTCTGGAAGAACATGGTTTTTCTTCTGCACAGAATTCTTGCTGCATTATATATGTGTATATATAGGTCTTGCTGCATTATATATGTATCCAGAAGCTGAAACTGGTGCCAAAAGCAGCCATCCATCTGGCAAACACAGTGTTTTGCCAGAACTTGCAGTGCTGCTTTTGCCTTGGGTCCCAGGGAGACTCGCAGCTGGAATTTAAAGGTCTGGTTTTGACACAGGCTGTAAACAACCCAAGAGCAAGGCTGCTTGTGCTTTTTGCTGTCCTGAAATCAGAGGACACAACTAAACTGAAATTCAACTAGTGCATACTGGAAGAGCAAGGACAGGGCATTCCCTGGGAGTGTCTCATGCAGGAATTCACCTAATTAATTTGTCCAAAATACCCTTGCTGCTTGTTCCCATGGAAATGTTATGAAGTTCATCTCTTTTTTTTGGCTCATCCATTTTTCTGACTGATAAACTGCTGCAGGGTGTTTAATTTTCCTTCTGATTTGTGAAGTTGATTTTTAATGGAAAAGCACATATTCACAGCCATGTATAAACATCTCTCTTTCCAAAATCCAAACAAATTTATGTCAATACCTGAGGACAATGCCTGGCAGTGCAAATGTCCCCACGGCAGTGCCTGCTCTCAGCCAGAACCTCCCCCCCCAGCAACAGGAATGTGGTGATGTCTGCGCTGTGGGTGTCCGAGTGAAACACAGCTTACCCAAATAAATTTGACTTGACATATCAAACATAAAGTTGAAAAATAATTTGAAATAGCAGCTCATTTTTAAAATAACTCAGGATCTGATTTCATGACCTGGGAAGTCAGATCCTATACAAACCCACACAATGCTCCAGTGTGCAGCTAATCAGGGCTTCCTGCCCCTAGCAGATACCGCAGGCATGGGCCTCATTAGGCATTTTCTCTGCTTACTTCCAACCTTACTTACTGCTTGTGTTTCCACTCAGGCTAACCAGAGCTCTCTTCCTAAGATGATACACCCATTTTTCTCGGGGTTTGAATTTCTTCTCTTGTCCTTTTACTCCATGAGTTGGAGTTCATAGGAGTGACAGTGTAAAGTTGGAATTAAGCAACTTACATCTGCTGCAGCTCATGGACTGCACAGAATTCCAAGTGCTTCTCAGTTACTCTTCAGGAGCTGTTGTAACCTGAGATACAGATGAATAGTTTTGTTTGACTTCAGAGGAGTAGCCAAGCTCCTCTTTGGGACAGCTGGAACAGGGGAACAGTGTATATTGTTTAAACAAACCAAAACTCTTCTGTGTGACATAAACAAAATTGTTGACCTATGTCCAGTCAAAGAGGGAGTTTGTTTGGCTCTGCTGGCACACACCCCAGGATGCAGCAGTGGGGTGAGAATGCCAGCACATAGAGTAGTGAAAACACAACATCCCAGCTATTTCACAGGAAAGGCATGACACTGTGGTGCTCACTTCTACAGTCCCCACTGCAGTGTTCTCATGATGCCGAATAACCAACCCCAAAAGCACTTTTAAGTGGATTTCTTTTCTGTGAAAAGCTGAAGTCATGCTCTTTTCTCTTTTTTAAACATTCTCACAAAAACATTCCCAGACAGAAATCTTATATAAAAGAAGCCTTAAGTCTACTGACTGATTTGAAATCTGCTTTATTAGCCCCTACATGGGCTGATAAGCCTTCCCTGGTGCACAAGGACACAAGGGCTGAACATTGTTCTGCTGCTCTGCTCAGTGCAGTGCTGGCAGCCTAGGCTTGATCCAGTCAAGCAATTAGAGAATTTAACTTCCTCCATAAATGCTTGTACGTGTGAGGCCATGTGTTTGGGGGCATTCCTCTACTTGAAAGGAATCTAAGTCTTTAAACATGTTGCAGAAGCAGAAGGAATGGCAGAGGCCTCTGTAGCAGCATCACATTGATTTGGGTGAGAATTAGGAATAATAAAAGGCAGAAGAATAATAAAAAGGCAGCAGTCACCAGCCTCAAGCCACCCTTCCCCCTGCATCATCGTTAGTCAGTTCTGCTATTAGTGAGTATATTGCAGCATAACAATGTCCTGCTGCTGAGCTCTGCCCAGCAACACCCTCCAAGAGGAAAGGCGGGTGTGCGGGTGCAAGAAGCACCAGCACAGGGGAAGAAGGCAGGATATTGCCAGGACAAAGGGAAGACACCACCCCAGGGTGGGCAAGAGGAAGGTGGCATTTTGGAAAACCCTGAACTGTGTGAGCTGCATTAACTAGGGGGCTGAGTGTCTGGGGACAACTCAGCAAGGGTTTGTCCAAAAAAACTGGAGTTCTCAGGCAGAAGGAAGAAGGCTGAATAGATCACCCACCCCATGGTACAGTCAATGCCTTACCCATTGCTAGGATCTTCTCTGGCTGTATACTTTCCCTAAAAAGTATGAGATTCTCCTGGGGGGGATCCTCACTCTGCTCTGGCTCAACCTTTGGTGGCTTGTCAGGCAAAACCTGCAATTCCCAGGTTCCTGCTTTTCTAAAAATGATGATTCCTGGATTTTGTGAAGCAGGCCCAAAATCACCAGCTTAAAACAAACAAACAAACAAACAAACAAACAACAACAAAAAACACTAAAAGGTATGCTAATGGGAGAAGATGGCATCAGAAAGGTGTTACTGGTGGAGCTGGCTGGCCAGCTGGCACCTCTTGCTCCTTGTGTACAGTAGTGAAATGGGAGATAATATTGAGAATGAGTCCAGTCACAAGCTATCTAAAAGGAGCAAAAAGTAAAAATAGACCCTTTTCAATCAAGGAACTGTGTATTTCAAAGGGCAGTTCAGCCACTGCAGCAGCTGGCACTGCACTTCACATCAGCCATCTGCTATGGTACTCCAAGCAAGGAACTTTGTCTTTGTAAGTATTGTCACCTCCCTAAGTTAAAACACCAACTAAGAGCCTGGTATGACACAAAGGGGGAAGAACAGTGCTCTGGCAAGCCCAGTCCTACTAATCAGAGTGAGCAAGAGCCAAATGTAAAAGGGGAACAGGGTTGGGGCATGGTTTGAGAACCTTTTTTGAGGGTGGCTGCTGTGCCTTAGTTCTGGCTGCCTCATTGCTGCAATAGTGGTTTTAGAGAAGGGTGAGGGAAGAATAAGTTATAGATAGAGCAGCCCTAGGTAAATGGTAAATTTTATCTTTACAGCCCTGGTGATAACATGGTTTGCAGCAGAATGGGGGTGATCCAATCCAGCTGGGACCAGTTGTGCTATGAGGAAGCTCCACAGGGGCCTGGTAGTGAGCATGTCTCCTGTGCAGGGCTGCAGGAGCTCTGCAAAGCTCTGAGTTATCACCACTGCCCTCTCAGAGGCACTGGATGTTTGCACAGGCACAGCATGGTGGCCACCCAGGTGCCTCTGGGGGCCCTTATTTGCTTTTGGCTTCTCTGAAGCTCAAGCCTGGGGAGGGAGATGGCAGCAGCTCCTTTAGGGACCAGAAACAGCCCCAGATTGCAAGATGCACCAGGAGGGCCAGGTGCACCCACAAGAAGTCTCCTTGTCCTGCTCTCTGCACAGCAGTTGTCTTCTGGGTATATGTCCTTTTTGTTGAACTTTGTATGTAAAATTCTTCCTCTATTCTGCACGGTCTTTAGTTCCTTTGGCACAGCCATCGCTGGCTGGCAAGCAGCTGGTATGACTGTGTCTTAAAGCATGGGGCTGAGTGGGGCACATGCCAGCACACCTGTGTTATCTCAGTCTGTCTGAGAGAAGTGGGTCGGAACACTCCACAGTGAAAGACTTCGATTCTGTGGGAAAAGCACCAGTCTGGCTGTTAACACGCTGGTGCTGCTGGTGCTCAGCTGGCACAGGTACCATGACACAGCCACAGCCCAGAGCCTGGGAGCTCCATGCAGACTGATGAGCAATTCCCTGTCCTGTGACAGGCTGGTTTGGCCCCACAGGAGCCTTCCTCCTGCTCCTTCACCAGCCTTGGCAGTGGTGTGCTGAGTTTTCTGCGGTTCTCACAGCAATTGCAAATTTTTCTTCTGCAAACCAGAGATCCTGTCACAGGTTCCTTGACAGCAGCAAAGTTCCAGTAGCAAAGTGGCAGGGGGTAATGAAGCAGTTGTAAACTGGTCAAGTACAACTGGAGAACGGCTTCGTTGTCTGAGGGGGGGCAGACCGGTTTCCCTTTCCGGCAGATCCAGCCGCTCTGACAGCTCCTAGGAACACTGATGAAATGGGCAGGGGGTCCCTGAGGACACAGCCCGGCTCCATGCCCGCGCCTCCAACCCCCGTGAGGGCGAACCGCCCCACACAGCCCTTGGCGCTGCTGCCCCCTGCCGGCCCACGGAACCCCGCTTGGCCCGCCCCTCACTCCGGCCCCGCCGCTCCCGGCGCCGGACAAGCCCCAGCAAAACGCCTTATTGGTTTAATTTGATAAAAATCCCTACAAAAAACCCCCGCGGCGGTGAAATGATAGAGCCACAGAATCGCTTAGGTTGGAAAATCCCTCTAAGATCATTAAGTCCAACCGTTAGCCCAGCACTGCCAAACTACGAGTAACTCATGTCCCTCAGTGCCACAACTCCATGGCTTTTAAACACCTCCAGGGGTGGTGATTCCACCACTGACCTAGACAGCCCATTCCGGTGCTCGACAGTGCCTTTAGTGAAGAAAATTTCCTAATATCCAATCTAAACCTTCCCAGCTGCAACCTGAGGTTGCTTCTTCTTGTCCTGTCACTTGTTACATCTGGGAGAAGAGACTGACCCGCCCCCCCCCAGCTGGCTACAATCTCCTTTCAGGTGTTGTAGAGCCATAAGGTCCCCCTGAGCCTCTCCTCCAGGCTAAACACCCCCAGCTACTCCCAAGCAGATTTGTGCTCCAGCCCCTTCCCCAGCTCCGTTGCCCTTCTCTGGACACACTCCAGCATCTCAATGTCTTTTGTGTAGTGAGGGGCCCAAAACTGAACCCAGGATTTGTGCTCTGGCCTCAAGAGTGCCCAGTGCAGGGGGACAATCACCGCCCTGGTCCTGCTAGCCACACTACTGCTGATACACCCAGCCTGCCACTGGCCTTGGCCACCTGGGCACACCTGGGCTCGTGTTCAGCTGCTGTCAACCAGCACCCCCAGATCCACTTCCGGTCGGCAATTTTCCAGCCATTCTGCCCCAAAATCACCCAAAGCCTGTGCAGCTGATGGGTTCATTTGCATTCCCCAGGCCTTCAGAACTGCAGTGCTGGAGTGGAAGCAGGGAAGGGGCTGTGCTGCCCCTGCTGCGGTCTGGGAGTATCTTCTCATGCCACAGGAATGTGGTTATGTCATGGCGAGTCCCCCACACGCCCTGCTGCTGCCTCCCAGCCCACTGCCGGCTGACAGCTCTGGGAAGCATCATTACTGCTGAAATGGAGGCATAAATTTCTGCTGGCAGGGCTCCTGGCTGTGAAAACTTGTAAGCAACAACCGCTCACTGCGACAAAGTTACTCCAACATTTCCCATGGTCTCGGTCCCACCCCTCAGAGCTGGGGGCAGGAAGAGGGGGAAAAGGTTTTAAAAACTTTTCATTTTCCTTATGCAGTTGAGCGTTACCGGGGGCGATATTTCTGCCTGTGCACGAATCCTTCCTGCTGAACTCATGGGGCATGACGCACCCACAGGAGGGGAGACCATGCCCAAGACAAGAGCGGCTGAAGTACGCTCCTGCTGAGCTGCTCTTTCTGAGGATTTGTATTTCTTTTTCCAGCTGAGGAGCTTCATTATTACAAAAAGAACATGGGATTTTTATGAGTGATTTTACAAATTAATTTCTCAAATTGTTTGCAGCAGCACAAGAAATGTTGCAGTCATTAAAGTTCATAGAAAGTATCAAATGCTCCATCACCGCAAAGCTTTTCCTTGTGCAACAGAAAGAAAGCAAAATCGCCCCTGGCATGTTTAGAAGTCTGACTCAGAAATGCTGTTCATCACCTCTCCACCATAGCGTACAGCAACTCATGCTGCCCTTGTGCACGTTGCTAGAACGAGCCCAGAGCTGAACCAGCACAAACCCAGCTACAAACATGATTTTAAAAACAAACAACTAATTATTTCCATTCACCTCATTTAATTTGGGCTCATGCAGAAATGCTGTACATCCAATAGTCCAAAATATGTCATGTATTAGGAGCTTAACAGTCCAACCCAATGAATGAGTCATCACCCAGTGGATGAAATCCCATATCTTCATGGCTGCTTATAAATAAGACAAGCTCAACTTTATAGTAAGTCCTAAGTAAACAATGAACTATATGAAAATCAGACTCAGCTGTGTTATAACTGCATAGGCACAGTGCCCACACAGAAATAAAAAGCGAATGTGATACCATCACTGTTTGGCTTTGGAGACTGAATTTGGGACTGAGACTCTTAAGGGGTATTGTTGTGTGTAGCAGGGCAGTCGGACATTCAGGCCTTTGAGGCCACTGCAGATACCTATTGCAATAGATTGCAATAAATAACACACTATCTTGGTCATTAGCACTTCTGAACCTCAGATTCCAGTGGGCAGATTTTCTGAAATTATTGTCCGGTATCTTCTTTCAACAGAAAATTTCCAAAATCTCCAGGCAGTGCTCTCATGTTCTTGCAGCCTGCTCCTTCATTGGTGCTCTCTCCTAGAGGGAAATGAAGGGCAGCAAAAAGCTGTTCCTTCACCCTGAGATGAGCATTGGTACATCCTGTGCATCTCTCATAACCATAACCTGAGTGCTGGGCTGGATTCACAGAGCTGGCTGGAGTTTTTGATTTCATAACTATTTGAACAGGTGTTGTGAGAGAAGGCAGGAAATAGCAGAAAGCATTGATCAACCTCTATCTTGTTACAAAATTAAGAGCGTATAAAACACAGTATTGAAATAACTGGAAGCCTGACCACACTGCAGACAGCCCAGCAGAAGGCCCAGAGAAGGTGTGTTGATGGCTCTGAGAAAGACTAGCACATGGCCATGAAGGGATCCTTCTGCAGCACGGGCAGCTGAAGCCACCTCCAAGTTTGAGCTTCATTGTCACCCAAGTGTCCCGGCCACAAGCAGCTCATGGGGCTGCAGCCAGTTTTGCAGGGGCATTTACTCCAATAAAAAACATCTTTCTGCTCCTGAGAAAGAGAATTGTTTTGCTATCTTGTCAAAGACTCTGGAAAACGTCTTAAAATTTCCTATTTGTATTCAGGTTAATGGTGCCAGTGGGATACAAAGAAGATCACAGGAAGCAAATCCTTCAATTTTAAGGAAATCCAGGATGTAGCTGGATGTGTTAGAGGGTACACAAGGTTGACAATCTCAAAGGATATTCCCTTTTCATTATACTGACACTGTGCAGGTAACCATCAATGGCAGAGCTGCTATTGCCTGAAGAAAGTGGTCTAGGGATAGGTGCCTGACAGAGGAGCCAGCTTTGAAGTCTTTCAGGTATGCGTGGGCTTTGTGATATGCTCAGAAGTGGAGATGTCTTGCTGCCTCCTCACTGTAGCCTTCTCCTCTCAAATACAGCAGCTCAGGCTGCCTTTCAGATAGCAGTGAGGCCAAGACAGTAGCTGTCTGGCTATAGGAAGGGAAGAGACCAAAGCAGCTTTTCCCTGAGAGAGCAAAGCTCCAGCATCTGCCAAAGTACACAAGGACACAGACCGCCCTGTGGCTGTCCCTGCAGAATAGGGGCTGGGGCAGATGGGGATATCCGTTCTACAGTGATGTGTCCAGACAGGGGGGAGGGCTTCAAGATGTGTCACAAGAATGAAAGCCCAGAAGAGGCCCAAGCCTGGTCACAGGCACTCAGTCCATCTCAAGGGATGCAGGGTCTCATGCTGGGAAGTGGGGCCTGGCTCCCTTCCTCCTTCCTGCCCTGACATGACTGCATTTCTTTAAAAGGCTGAGAACAGTTGTGCCCTCTCAGGATTCCACAGATGATTTACAAGTCCTCTCAGGAGGCGTCCAAAGAGCTCCTCTGGCTCCTTGCCTTCCTGATGGTCCTTGACCCAAGTGGCTCTGGCAATCAGAGCAGGCTGGGCAGTACCACAGCCTCAGCTCAGGCTTTTCCCAAAAAAGATGTTCTGATCAAGGAAGTTGTTTCATTTTCTCAGCCCTTGGTACAGTTGTAACAGGGCAAAGCACAGATGATATCCAACCAGAGATGTGACTGCACAAGCCCAGATCACTACTTGCTGTCCAAACAGAGATCCTCTGTATACATTCTCTTTTTAACACTGGAAAATTATTGTACTTTAATAAAGTTCTGTAAATGGATGAAAAATTTCCACAAGGAAAGAATGTTAAACTTGCACTGGCACAACATTACTTCTAATCAAGTGATCTTCATAATTCTCCAGAAAAGCAGAACTTCATGTTTTCCATATGTAACCATCTCTGTCACCCAAAGTACTTGGTATTCAATAAAAATACCAGCTTTCATTAAAGGAAAAAACCCTTTTGGTGTGCAGTTTTTCTGGCATTGCACATCTCTGGTTCACTCACTCAACAAGTTTAGAATTAAATCACAAAACCTTAATTCACCCTCTAATGATCTGTTTGTTTCCAGATTCATATTCCCACAGTATGTTTGCTGACAGCAGTTGGGCTCTTTTACAAAAGCCAAGAAATTTTTCCCAACAATGTATATTTGCTTCATTCTGGTGAATTACAGGGGAAGGGTGCAGGCTGTACAAGCTGTAATGTGACTGTAAAACCAAGTGTAATTTATTTAGTACAAGCTAAGTTTTTATACTAAATGTTCTTTGTTCCAAACATTATCACTTCAACATTGAGCTTTTTATGAAGAGAGTTGTGAGAAAGGTTGAGCCCTGTTTTGAAAGGATTTTTAAATTTAGCATCACTGTGCCGGAGAGCCAAAACCCTAATGCATCCAATTCTCAGGAGAATGATGGCAAAAAGCTGTTCCCCTTGGTTCCAGACACTTCTAAATTGTTCTTTTTGACTTTGTATTATGTGTTAGAACTGAATAAGAGCAAATCTATTCTTGAAAGGATATGTTGTTTCAAAATAAATCCAAAATCTTACACTCCAAATAATGTTCAATGTGGTACTTTGATATTATTGCACCTTATCCCTTTCTCCCATTCTTAAAATACTCTCTTCAAATTCATATTGATTTCACAAAGCACTTTGACCTCAACAGAAACAAAACACACTGGGATGAAATCTGGCCCTACCGATATTTCTCAGCCTTTCTCACCTGCTCACTGATGGATGGGGTCTGGAAGGGGTCCCCACCTTGGTGTCCACACACAGCTGCACTTCAAGCAACAACAACAAGCAGCCCTTCTTTAATAAACCAGTGACACCAGTTTATTAAACTGGTGATAAAGTGAAACTAAGTCTGTGATACCTAGAGAGCCCAGGATATTGTATCTTTTAAAAGTCAAGTGCAAGTTACTCTGTCAGAAGAGTATTGGACTTTGTCAGTAGCATGAATAATCTCATTCCATATAAACACACTTGAAAACTGCATCCCAGTATGATATTTGCCATTCAGAAAAGACAATAAGAAAAAGGAAAGCAGCAAGGAGGATGATGACTATGGCACAGGAAACCCACCTTGTAGTGAAGGGCTTCAAGATCCTGATCAGCTGCTGAGAAGGTCAAGGCCAAATGAAGTCACAAGCTGCAGCACCTGGATGGAAAGAGCAATGTCATAGGCAAGGGGTTTCCACTTCCCAGGGGAAAAGTGACTCATGGCAGAAAGCTGCAGCTAAACAGCCACACACTAGGGAAATATATGTTCAAACAGGAGTAACTTGACCTTGTGAACAGTTACCTGTACCCTTAACTATCTCTTACAGTAGATCCTCCACATCTCATATGGAAGGAAGAATCAATGTCAGATTTTTCTCTAAAACACATGTATTTTAAATAGGAACAGTTGAAGGCAGTTGTCCCACCTTACAATACTGTACTTCATCCTAGTTCCTGTTTTCTTGGGAGCAATTCATCCTATGAACAGAGATTCCAAGTTTTACTCCTAGAAAGCATTAACATCTTAATATTACTTCCATTTTTACAGCAGCTACAGTTATCCATGTTTGCTCATTGAAAAATATTTTAGACATAACAAATACAATACCTCTGGGTTTATCTGAAGAAAGGAAATCCTTTCTGCAGACTCCCCTTTGGTCCCTGCTGAGTTGCCGACACCAAAGCCTGCAGAGTGCCTAGCAGCATGCAAGGGTGTTTCTATAGGGTGTGAACCCTCCTACAGATAACAGATTTATGGCACAGGCATTGTTCCTTACCAGGGCCCTGTTTTCACAGGTATTTAATGAATAGGCTTTCAACTGCAAAAACACAGGCAGAGATAGAGAAAGCAAATGACCTTTGTGCTTGTGATTGTATGTTCACATAGTTACGCTTATTTTCCTCGTTAACATATAGGAATCCCTTTTTTGTTAGGGCACTTTATTTAATTTCTAATAGCCTTTTTGTTGTATTTAAAAATCTAGAGGAAAACAGAAAAAAAAGTCCCATTGTTCTTCCACATGTTTGTTTTCACTACAACTACTAAGAGGAAAAGCCCTTTACAAAAACAGGATACAGCAGACTTCTCTACGCTGTGCACCCCCCACCTCCCCCCACACACTCGCACACTCTGGGCATGGCTGCAGTGGTAATCGAGAGTCCACAGAAAGTCATCACTGATTGAAAAACATCAATGGGAGTTTTATTATCCACTTGAATGAGAGTAGTATCAAGTCCCTGCTGAATAAACCTCACCAGCCTAGGCAGATTCTGCTCCCCTCAGACAAATTACCACCTGCCTGAGGACATTTTCTCTGTGACATCAGTTATAGAGAGAGGGGCAGATGGGATGTCTGTAGGGCAAACCCCACCATTGAGGAAAGGCATCATGTCAATGACAAAAGCCACAGCATCCAGCATCCCATGTCCTAAGAGACAAATCACCAGGGAACCATGGTGATGTCACCTACATCAGGTGCTGCCTGGCCCCAAGAGATGGTCCAGATCCCCCATGGATCTTACCGAGCAGCCACAGGCTGTCTCTGGGGTGCCCTCAGGAGTGGGGTTCCCCACTGCATTTCTACCAATGACTTTTCAGAGCTCCTTTCTTAATGTATCACATGGCCTCCTCTCCCCCCACCTTGGATTATTGCTTCCCCTGATGGATTTTTGGCCAGTCAGCAGAGGGGTTCCTGACTGTGCCGGCAGCCCTCAGGAAAGGCCAGAGCTGAGGCAGGGGAGCTAAGCTGCACTCACTGCAAAGCACATTCCTGTGGGCTGTTGTTAAGAAGATAATAAAAATTGCTGCCTTCTTGCTCCCTACATGTTAGCATTTGGAAGAGTTCATACTTCCAGAGAATAACACTGACTTGTTCTCTGTAATACAGAATAAATCAAATGCAATTACCAGGAGACCTGCATTTCTGTAATCAAGAGCCTCATCCCTGGCCAGAAAGTACTTTGGGGGAATTGAGTTCTAGTGACTAGGAGGCCAGTAAAGAGCAATTTGAGCTTTTCTGACTGAAATGTGGTGATTACACTTCCATTTGCCTAGGCAGAAACTACCGCTTAGCAGCCTGGCAACCTCCTTCAAACACCATCCCAAAAGCAATTCAGTATAAAAAAAAGTCTCAAATTTTAGGGAAATATGTCTTCTGATTTCTTTCTACAGAAAAACATAAAATGCCATAAGGGTTGAGGATATTCTTGCAGTGAAGGGAACAGAATTCTACTTTGGGTTTAATTGTATAGGATTGTGGTTCCACTTGTTTTTCTTTCAACTATGTTAAGTAAGCCTTGTTTCTTCACCAGAAATTATAATGACTTTTGATTTAGCCATGCTTTCTGAACAAGAGAATTCTATCATGCAAAATGATTACATTACAATGTAAATTATATGTGAACTGTTTATGCAAATCCTTAGGTAAAACAATACCACTTTATTACTGCAAAATAAACCTTCAGATTACTGACACTTTGTCTTTGAACCAGAGAGTCTGCTACGGCTCAATAAACTGAAGAGCCAGGGAGACAACTTAGCACAACCGGCTATGCCTGATAATACTTAGAATTGGACCACAATGTTTTCAGTTCAAGGGGAAAAAACTCCGATTTCCACTTACATCAAAATCTTTCATTGTTTAGAAACTGCAAACTGACATCAGCTGCTTTTTGCATTTATTGGTAAATCTCTGATCATCATCAGAGGACAGGATTAAATAATGCAGCTGTCATTCCTTCCTCATCAGGGAGAAGTAAACCCACCGTGTCCTCCCTTGCTGCATGCAAGGAGTTCAGCTACAAAACTGCTTTTCCCAAACTCTCAGTATCTGCTGACTGGGTGTCCCAAAAGGCAAGAAATCACAATTCCCCAGGCAGTGTCAGGACAAGCTCACTTTGAGCAACTCCTTTTCTGAAAGCGGAACATGGACAGCTATCCGGGCACTCCCTCCATCCCACAGACCCTCACTCCCCGCCATCGCCCTCCAGCCCCAGCCCGGGGTCCCGCCGGAGCCGAGGGCAGGTCCCACACGGTGCCCGGCCACGCTGCCCCTCGCACCTACCGTCCACTGCTCCCCGCGGCCCCACCACGCCGAGAGATGGATGGAACTGTCGGGCTCGGCTGGGAGCTGCTGCTGTCCCAGCAGCAGGAGGTCACCAGGCTGCTGATCTGATCTTCAGTTTGTTTTCCTTCTGAAAAGTTTAACTCCTTCACGCCCTGAAAGGCACAATACCAGCAAATACTGCGGCACTGTGCTCATCCCTTGCCGGGACTCTGGGCACATCCTTGTTGCAGGCTGCTGAGAACAGGGACATGCACCTGAGAGAAACCAGGATATGGGGGGTCAGCATGGGCAGTTTTGCTCTGAGACTTAGAGGTGAGTGTGATGCAAAGAAGTTCTCAATGAGATATTCCTCTTAACAAAGTACACCCCTAAACCCTGTCCTGAAGTCTCCTGTATTCCTGCACATTCCTGTGGCTGCCAAATTCCTGCTGGGGACCCCAGGGGCTTGCACTTCGGAAGGGAAGGGGAAAATCTTTAACAGCACTTTTTTCTCCTGTCTCACCAAGCCTCTGGGAAATTGAAGGGAGTGGAAATTGCTTCTGGCAGAGGAGATACCCAGATCTGAAAGGGCACACTGGGAAGGGGCCCCAAAAAGTCCCTGCCCCATCCTTGCTGCCAGGAAACCCCAGCCAGCCCTGACCTGGCCATGCCCATCCCTGGGCACCCGTGTCCCTCCTTGCTTTGATCAGAGAAGCATTCCTGGTGGTGGGGTTTTGTGGTCCAGCTCAAGATGCCTGTGCAAGAGCATGGGTAAGAAGTTGTCTCTGCTTCTCCCTCGCAGCCCAGTGGGTTTCCAGCTCTCTGCACACCAGCCCTAGGCCCTGTATGTGGTACTACCAAAATGTATACGACAGAGTAGTGGCAGCCATCAGGAACTCCAACTGCTACTTTTTCCAGCAAGATGTTTAAAATGGTTACATGATGATGTCAACCCTGACCTTCATGTTCCTCTTGCACCCCTCTGCTGTGTGACTGTTGAGTAATGGAAACACTTGCTGCGTTTCAAGGCACTGAGTCCTGTCCCCTATCCCTGGCTGTGGGCTCACTCCCACCCTCAGTCACTACAGAGGACACTGTCCTCTGCAGCCTGTTCAGATCTGGCAGATGGGAAGTTTTAGGCTCTTGCCCCACCCCAGGAAAGTCAGCTAAATCTGGCCCTGTGCAAGTCCTCCTCAAACAACACTTGCTAGGCATAAAATCATGGCTCAATACAAAAGCCCACTCTTGCTGCCACACACAGGCTGCCCTCTTGCCCAGCTGTGGTGGCAGTCACAGGAAAGGGACAGGTGTGAACTTACCATCCTCCTCCAAAGCAGGATGTGCCAGGCAGGCAGGCTGCAGGATATCACAGGGAAAGCCACATGGCAGGGACAGGAGCATTTCATGGGGTCAGCAGGAAGGCAGCAAGTCCAAGCTGTGTTGGAGATCTTCTACCCAGGGTGTTGCAGTGCCCTGTGGGCACTACACTCACTGGCCCAGGTGCACTGGCACTCACCATGCTGAGCCCAGCTGCTGCCCACCCCTGCTCAACCTCTGTGTCCTTTCCAGTGCACCAGCCCATGCAATCACAGGAACCCATATGGGTTCTCATCACTGGCGACAAAGTGCTCACAGCAAACAACCAACACAAGGCTCTGGTAACTCACAGCTCTGATGCCAGCACGTCCCACCCTGCACCCTGTGGCTGGGCTTCATGTGTAAGCTGCCCAGGAAGAGGCTTTGCTGAGACCCTTAAGTCAATCCAGTGCATTTTAGCCCAATAAAAATAACATGACCCTCATCCAGTCCCTCCAGATGGGGTGCACCTGGCAGAGACTCTTCCAGTCCCAAAGGTGATTCCCAAAGGACCATCAGCGCATACCACAGCCAGACCCCTTCAGCTCTCAGGCACTGTGAGTTACACAAAAGGTGATTTTTGTCCCCAATAATAGGAGCCTGAGTGGGAGAGGGCGGGGAGAGGTGCCCCTTTGCCCTTTTCCTGCAGAACAGGAGGCTGTGACTGCAGTGCTGTAATTCCAGGCAACATGTGGCATCTCTGAGACTGCATCACTGATGGGACATGAGATGGTGACTGACACATAATCCCCGTGCAGACACCCTTATCAAGGGGCTGCAGCAGCCTTTCATTCATCCCTTAGATCAGCAAACACCAACATTTAAGGTAATTTTCCAGACCTTGCTCTGAAGGGAGGACAGCTTTGGGGTTTTTGATTTCAGGTATGAAAAATGTAATTATGGATAATGATGCCTCTTGCTGTAACCCAAGCAAAAAACCTTTCTGTGTTTCATGGCTGGTCCCTGTGCCCTAAAGTAAAAGAGGGTTTCTGCTTTCATTAAAAAACATATTTGTATTTCAACCTGTAAGGCCTTCTCATCTGGGAGCTCTCTAGTGGCCAGCAGTCACTCCTGCATCTGGTGTTACTTAGCCAGCGATTTTTCTTCTGTGTTGCCTAGGGGCCAAAAGTACTCCCCAAAAGGCAAAACACAGGTTAAAATTGTTTAGAGAACAAAACTCTGTTAGAATGTTTTATTGGAGTCTGAGGAAATTAATTCTAAAATACACACATATAATATTAGCAACAATAATAGAGTTTTTAAAAGTTCACTGTAAAAGTAATGATGTTTCAGATGCCAGCATTTCAAACCCATCTGGATGGAGATGACATCAGTTGCATGGCTTATGTTTCCACTTTTGGTGGTGTGAAAGAAAATACACTGCTACACATACTTACCTTTAGCTTGTGTGTTTGCTTAACTTGGACAGTTTGGTTGGGTAGTTGCTTGAACTCAGAAAGCTTCACTTTCACAGAAAGCAAAAACTGGGTTTTTTTCATTTATAGGCTTCTCAGCTTGTATCAAAACCACCCCTCTCAATCTTCACTGGGTTCTGCCACTATGACACTTAAATCCACTATTCTATTTAAATTGTTGTAAGGTGACAAATTAATCTGGTGAATGCAAGACCTGATGCAGCAGACATCTCATTCTGTTACATTGCAGATGTTTAGGCTCCCTTGGTTGACATCAGCCTTCCATCTTCCCAGAGAGTTCAGTGAGGGGTGGCAGTGGCAGGGTGGGCACTGTGGAGCTGGGCTGCTTTACCCTTCCCTCCCCTTGGGGCAAGGCAGCCTCAGCACTCCCACAGTCCTTCCCGTGTCAGGTGAGCAGCTGCATAAAGTGCTGGTGCATTCTTGGCTGAAATTAGAGAGGGTGGGTTATTCCACGTGCATCTCTTGTGAGCAGGAGCCAGGTCTCATTTCTCACCCGCCTGTGAGCAGGAGCCCAGTGTGCTGTGGGCAGTTGTGTGTACAGTTCAAGGAGGTGCAGTTCCCACTGATTTGGACCCTGCCTAGGATACACTGGGTCCAAGCACATTATACATTGCTTTTAATTAAGGATACTTGCCACTGATGGCATTTTTTGCCAAGAATGGGAACTCCTGAGGACTGTTCCCATCTGCAGAAAGATGCCATTACCTGCAGTATAGAGACAGGCAGTGAGGAGGGGATCTGCTGACATGCACACTCTAAAGCCAGTCTGAGATTTCCACATAATCTTAAAAAAAGGGTAAAAAATTCTAAGTGATAAGAACAGAACAATGAAATCTGAGTAAACAGCACTAATGGATGTTTCCTAGTTCCTTAAGCTCCCTCCTGTGTTTATAAATGAAGGAGAAATGTCCAGAGGTTTCTAGTATGAGATCTCATTTTTTTTAAATGAGAAATGCCCTGAATATTTCTCAGTTCCTGTTTTCAGATGTTGCCTTCTCACAGAAACGACCACCTAAAGCATTCATCTTTTTATTAAAAATACATATTTTCATTAAAAAACTACATGGGGATTTCATTCTTATTCCAGTTCTGTGCTTTTCTTTTTTTGGACATAGGTACAAGCATTTTTCTAAACTTAAAGAAATCCTTCTCAGTGAGGGCGTGGAGATATGAAATATTTTTAAGATGTAGTTTTCTTTGATTTTCAAAGAATTTGATTCCAGTGCTAGAGAGGCACTGAAAATAATCCCAATGAGACGAATAACCAAGAGCCAGGTTATTCCTAAGGCTCTAAGACCCTTTCAAGTTGGTCTGAAAACCTCATTGTTAATCAAAATAATTGCATGAGAACCAGTCAGGAAATCCTGAAACATTCAGAATGAAACCTTGTCATTACAAATTCACCGTCATGGCTAAAAAACAGATTATTTCTGTGAAAAGCTGTGGGAAAGTTTGCTTTGCAGCAGTAGGGGCAGAAGTAAATATTTGCCCAATCTGTTTTGTTTATCCTAAAAACATATATACATGTACAGAGTTTCAATTAAACACTATTTTCTTTTTCTCCATGTGTACATCATTTGGACTGCCCATGTGAGGAGCTTTTAAAGCATCTCTCACAGGAATCAGGGAGATGGCTCTGCACCAGTGCCTTACTCAGACCATTATGCCATGGCAGGGCAGGTCGGATTGCTTGGAATTTTAAGCCTCATTTCTTTGGTCTCACCTCTAAGTCCAGGCATAGCTGGCCCCTTGCTGTAATTTAAAGCAATCTAAAGCAGATGCACAAAGTGCCACTGAAAACATACCCACAGATGGGTTGGTTTTGCTGGTAAATGCCACAACTTCCCAAGGCTGGTGATCGTGGGGAGCAGGTGCAGGAGAAAGGGGTTCAGGTGTGGGTGAGGTCTGTTTCACCAACATGCAGATTCCCCAAGTTACTGTATTTAAACCACTTAAGAAATTGCATGTTTTCTTGAGGAAGAGTGGTGCAGGGATGTCTGAGCTGGTGGAAGTGCTTGAGAGAACACTGGGACAGACCAAGAGTTCAAAACAGCTGTTTTACTGCCCTGTGGGGGTCATGAGCCCCTCTTGCACCTACCACAGAACCCTCCATGCTGACACTGCTTTTGCAGGGACACAGTGAGAAATACAGATGCGAAAGGTCCACGGTCTGGGCTGTCCTTTGCAAGAGCTGTTTGCAAAATTAGTTTCAAAACACTTTGTTTTGAAAATGAGGTCCACACTTATAAACACGCCATTTAAAAAATGCAGTTGTAAAAAAGAAAAAAATAAAGAATAAAAGGAAAAAAATCCAGCCAGTGGTTGAACCCTCTGAATCCTTTTCCCTGTGGCAACAGTGTTCAAACAGGTGAACAGGGAAGAAAAGCAAAGGCTGGAGAAAACAACAAATGGTCACCACATTTAAAAACACCTGCTTGAAGTGACTGCAGAAAAAAAATTGCTCAGAACATTTTGGAAAATACCTGAATCATGCCCATAATCCACTGCTGCTGCTGAGGGGGCTGGAGACCTCCAGGCACTGCGCCCTGGGACCCCACTGGAGCATCCACTGATCCCACTGGCATCACATGAAAGTGCAACAATCCTCTGTGAGGTATTAAGATAATTTCAAAGTCTCTTCTTGCATGAAACAACTCACAGCAAAACAAAAGTACAGCTTATTTTGTCCAGATTTAGCAAGTCTTACATCTTTAATCATGTCAGGGGATCAGGGTCCCGGTGCTTCTCCCACCCAAGTCATTGGGAATGTTGCCACAGTCTCCAGATGGCAACCAGACCTTATCCTACAGGCTGCCCTGTTGAGCTGACACCTTTTCATCTTTCAGCCCTATGGCAGCAATATATTTACCAGAGCTGGATGGTCTCCAGGCAGAGCAGTGGGACAGACACCAGCCTCCTGTGGCTGCCCAGGCAGGCAATGACACTCAGTCATGACATCTGTAGGTCCCTCCGAGCTCAACCCCCAGACTTACTGCTAAACAAACCTGTGCCAGGATCCCTGTGGTGGAGGATGAGCTGGAGTGGGCACCTGAATGCCCTCAGCCCTCCAGGCCTGAACCTGTGGTTGGGGCTTCTCCTTCCTGGCCACAGGTCAGCAGTGCAGGTGAGAGATATGTCCTAGGAATGAAAAATCTGGCATTTTGGGCCTGCTCTCCCTCCAGGTCCTTGCAGTGCAGTGAGGAGCTGTCTCAGAGCGTTGCAGCTAGAACTGCACACAAGTTCGCACATAAACACCACCACTTCCATGTGAGAAAGACAACTAGTTTGACACAATGCTGTTTCAGAGTAAGAACTGGTTGCAGCTACAGGCTGGTCCCCTGCATGGCTGGATTTAATTTTCAACCCGTTTCTGTTGGATGTAGCAACAAACCTTTGTAACATCATGGAAACAGACACATCCTGTGTGCATCCACCACCAGGACCATCACTTCTGCTTTCATGAGGCTGTCCTGTGCAGGGCCAGGAGCTGGACTCAACGAGTCCCTTCCAAGTCATGATATTCTATGATTCTATGACCAGGAGCACGTCCAGCCACCCACCCTGCTGTGCTGCAGCACCTCACTGCCATCACAGGTCACTGCTGGTAACCATCAAAGCCGAATGACAGCTCTGACTGGCTGTTTATTCCTCCACATACATAGACATGGGTCTGTCCCAGGTAAACGGGCAGAGTAGGCACTGCTGCTGCCAACCAGGCACCTTTGTCATCCCAGCCCTTGGAAAAAATGGAGAAACCCAAAGGAAGTTAAGGACACCTTAAGAGAGGAACAGAAGACAATGGGGAAGCTATGCTGGGAGGGAAAGAGGCCAAGGAGCAGCATTATAAATGAATAACATGTGCAGTGTAATTAATCTAGATTAGTGTTTATTTTATAGCATTAGCAGCCCGCAGTCGCAGCATGCGCTGCGCTGGCCCCGCGAGTTCCCGGCCTTCGCAGGGCTGGGCCGGATCGCTGGGAGAGCTCCAGGCGGAGCATCAGCGGGCAGGAAGCGGTGCCGGTGACTCACCGGCTGCATGCTTGCTTGGAGACTAATGAACTAATTCAGGCACTCTGGCCCTTTCCACGGCCCCCTCCATTAATCTTCGGGTTAAAAAGTGCAGCAGTCGCTCAAGAGGGAAATTCCCACAGAGCAGAAGGATTTGTGCCGGGAGCCCCCTGTGCTGACCTCCTTGGCAGCCCCTGCAGAGCCAAAAAAGACCGACTCCTCCGCCCCAGCCGCCGGGCTCGGGAGCCGCTGGGATTTCGGCCTCCTCCTCCCTCCCGGCTGCCCTGGGAGGCCGCGTGTCCCACAGCGCCGGCGGTGCCGCGGGATGCGATCGTGCCTCGGGGATGAAATGCAGGAGCAGGATCTCGTCCTGCTGCCGGGCAGCTCACAACCACATCTTTGTTCCCACAGAAGGTTCTCCTTGGCATTCTTTGGTATTTTCCAACTTCTGCAATAGCAAGTTGCCCACCTGAAGTGCTTACAGCCGTCCTCACCTCCCCCCCCCCTCCCCCCGCCTCAAACTCTGGAGAGTTGGGGTTTTGCTTTCCCTAGATCCTAGATTACAAATTGCCACGTGCTGTCCCACTACCAACAGGCACTACTCCTAAAGGGCCCACGTGTCAGTTGTGCCTGGAGATGTATTAGAGCTTTCCCAACTTCAAAAAAGTGAAGCACAGTTAAAAATTGTTTCTTAAAACTACTGAAACAGAAGACCCCCACAATGCCACAAACAGTAGGAGAGGAGGGCATGGTGGAGACAGGCTCTCCTGGGGAGTGATGTGCAACAGAATTTGATCTGTGCTCCCCTTTTCATCCAGGACGGTCTGTATTCAGCATTGTATCATCATGTGGAAAACGCCTAAATAAGGGATGGCAGAGACCTGCAACCACAGTCTTGGGGAATTGGACAACCAGTGCGACTGGGGACTGGGGATCCAGTTACTACACAGCTACTTTACTCCATCCTTTGTCTTTATTTTATATTTGTATTTCTTCAATATAATAGAATACAGCTTATTTTACATAATGTATACAAACTATATCACAGTGCTTTACAGAGCAAATTATGAATTACATGGTGAAAACTAGGAGAAAAATGGTAAGGTCCTCTGCTTTGCCAAGCCACTTCTTTTCTCCCTCTTCCAGGAGACCTCCCAGGACACCCTCAATCTAGTGGGAAGCTCCCACCTGAGTAATTACTGGCCCCAAGGTGAATTTGGCTGATCACAACTGTGCTCTCCTCTCTCTGGAGCACTGGCAGGGCTGGTATCCCTTGCTCTTTTCTCCTTTTTCTCACAAGACAAGTAGCAGCTCTTTCTTTTGAGCAACATAATTATTCCCAAAGTAATTACTGGAAATGGAAGGAAACCCCCCATCATTATTTTCTCCCAGGATGAGCTGTTTTTTCCAGAGCACATGGATGGCCCCAGATAAACCACTGGGTTTGGCAATGCTGTTTGCTGCATTTATGAAAGCAGTAAATCCATCACAACTCCACAGTACCAGAGCCAAGGTGGGTTGCAGACCTGGCTCCTCCAACAGTCTCTTTGTAGCTGCTTTATGAACACAGCAAGCAAAAAGCACTCACAACCATCATTCATGGTGTTACAGGACACTGTTACTGGCATTGGATTGATGTGAGAGGTCTCTGAGACCTAGGAATGAGAGTACTCACAGCTGGAAATGGGAAGTTTTTGGAAGCTGGGAGAGAGTGGGATTGTGGACAACGGGAGCTGAGAGTCACACACACAACAGAGAAATGGCAAGGACAGACAGAGGGAGACTGACCTAAATGCCAGATGAAAAATTTTCCGATGGATCCCCAAAGTGATCCCTGCAGGAATCCTGAACACAACACACACTTCTGTGAATACATACAACACGTAACAACAAAAGGAAGGCACTGGCCATGGCTTCCCTCAGGGCCTGAGCTACTGCAGAACATCATATTGTGAAACAGGGCACTGTTTTAACACATACTTTTTATGAGTAATAAGAATAATAAACCACCCATTTTCCATTCTCTAACCTAATGGAATAAATGTAGAAATTCCCAGCATTTGTACAATGTCATGTCCAGAATGACCAGGATCCCTTTCTGCAACAGTAACATGGAACACACCCATGGCAGAACTGATGACAATGGGCAGAAAAAGAGCAAAGGCAGACACATAGGAGTAAGTTTCCCGACAACACTTAAAATAGAAACATAGGTCAAATATACATTTGATGAGTAGGAAAAAGTGAACAAGAAACCAAAATTTTCCTAACTTCAGAGTCCACTTCTTCTCCTAATCCCTGTAATTCTAGATCCACATCAATGAATCAGAATTTGACCTAAAAGCTTTGCAGCAGGAGAATTAGCCAAATACTTGAATTAAATATTGCTTATAAAAATCTATTTCCTTTTCTTAACAGAAAATTTTCCAACTGGGAAAAAGAGTTGAGGCCCATATGCTTTCTAAGTTTGGTGAATTAGACACTTCTCTCTTAAATCCCATTCCTTATAACCTGGAAAAGATACAGCTTTACACATCAAATTATTTTCCAGGAGAAACTCGGCAGGAGATTTGCTTAAGCAGGAGGATTTCTCTACATCGAAATGATTCTTGAACAACCTCTTGATTTCTGACCACACATCCTGCAGTCACTGAAACCACTTCGAGCATGAGGCAACTCTGCTGGCCCTGGTGGCTGCTGTTGGGTGTTCCAGGACTTCCTCCTGACCAGGACCTGATGCATCTGCTGGGGCTCTCCTGGTCTCAGGGGCCAAGGGACAAACCTACCTTTGCTTGACTGCCAGGTCAAGTGCTACCATGAGGTCACTCCAGCAGAAAAAGGAAATACCTCAGACTCTGCCCACATAACTGCACTTATCAAGAAAGTCCCAACACAACCTGACCAAAACACCCCACGTCCCTCTCAATTTTATAATGTATTGATATTGTGTAGTCACAATCTCTGGAGCAGAGCAGCCATGGCTTGCTCAGCACACGTGAATGAACCCAATGGCCTCGCTCACAAAATAAACACATTGCCAGATCACACAGGGCCACACTAGCACAGGCAGGTGAACCACAGCTTACAAAGCTTTCAAGAAGTGACTAAGACTTAGGGGATAGGACTGGGTCCTACTTGACTAATTTTGCTTTTACACAAGCTTTTATCTCTACTGATAAACTTTGGGCTTGATTCAAGTGATAAAGTTGGGAACTGTAATCTCAAACAGTAAAATAACAAAGCATTTATTAAATGAGTAATGGCTGGTCCATGTGCAGCTTCTTTTCCAGAGAAGGATATGACTATGATTAAAAAACATTTAAAGTCTAAATAGGACTTTGGTTACCATGTTAAGGTTCTATTTTTTTAGTCCATCAATCATAACTCTTGGCTCAGCTTTGAGCTGCAACTGTTTTTCAGACCATGGAAAGGAGGTTGTATCTTCCCTACAAGCAAGTGGAAGACCATCAGGTTTAACTAAGGATGGAAGCCTTGCCTGTAGGAAATATAATAATTTAAGTTTCCATATTGGTGGCACAACTGGAATATCTAAGTAATGGTGTGAGTGTTTTCTTGGACTAGTTTTAGGATTACTGCATAAAAGGAAACACTTTGAAGTTCTGGCAAAAATCAGAAGTGGTAACTGGTGGTTTTATATCCCGCTGGGCCTTTCAGAAGCCATGGGCATACATTTAGAACAGCAATTAGGTCAAGCTTTTCTGTTGTTCCCAAGAAATGTAAAAACATTTTTTGAGAATTATTCCTTAACAAGAGAGAAGAAGGAGGCAGCTCTCCCTGCACTGCTCCTGACTTGCAGAGGGTGGCTCTACATGATGCTCTACAAGTGCACAAGGAGTTTGTGTGCTCTGGGGCCCACTCCTACACACAGGCACACAACAAACCCGGGGACTTGCAGCGAGCCCCTCACTGGGTCTGTGCACATACACAGAGATTCCTCCTGCCTCTCCATCACTCTGCCATGCTCCAGCCACGGGAAATGTGTCCTGCAGGCTCCTCCAGGGAGCTTCTCTGAACCTCTGCCTGAGGCCTTATGTTCTTGCAGGAACACAGGGCCATGGTTCCAGGCAAGATGACAACACAGACCTTCCCAAACTCCCCCAACACCAATGGCACTCTATTAAACTTTTCCTGCACACAGGATTCCTGCCTGCCATATCCCACTCCCTCCACAGAGCAGTTAAGACACATACAGCAAACTTCATCCACAAGTTATTTTGGTGGGTGAACAAGAGCCAGAGGGCAAGACACAATAAGAAGGGGCAAAATATCAAGAATCCAGCATGGTACCAATTATCTTAGATTAGTCTTTTTGCTTTACCCCCTCGCTTTAATTGGATCAATATTTTTAAGGAAAAATTGATCACGTCTTACTAATGAAAACATTACTCAATTTTTTTGCAGCAAAATAGGTGGCAACACAAAAAGCATAATTTCCTAGGATCTCATGCTCATGGCATGCTAAGTCACACTGATTCCTGTTCTGGGTATGCAAATAGAGATGTGTCAAGTTTTGAAGGACACAAAAGATCCTAATAAATACCCATGAAACAGTCATTCATCCAAAAGTGCTATAAGTAGATATAAGGAGCACTGAGATAGTCCAGAAAAAATAAATTGTATCCTAAGGCAATGATACTTCAAACATGTGCTGAAGCCCATAAAAATAAGTTAAAGGCTGTGTTGACAGACAGGATGAAGAAAAAATCTGTTTCTGGGATTAGTAGTTACAAGAGGTCTTCCAGATCCTAGAGTAATCATACGATGAACTTTCCAGATGGCTCACCAGGATCTTAGTAAGACCAGGCAAGAAAGACACATCCCTAAAGTTACCAGGCACAGCAAATCTTCTGGATAAATGGTATCTCAAGGATACTCCTGAGAATCGCCACATGATGGTGGCACTCAAAATCTTCTCCAAATGAGGATCAGCTTCTCCAAAACCAGTCCAAATCTCCTCACCTTCCTCAAAGCAGGAGGAGTGAAAACTGCTTCTTGCCCTACATGTCAGTCAGGACACCAGCCCTTAGCCCTGGGCAGACCCACACCAGTGAGGGACACACTGAGGATCTGTTTGGGGCACGGCTGTAATTTGGCCCCAGTGAGGAACTGGTGTATGTTTGTGAGATGCCCCAAACCATCTCACTTCTGCCCTCACACCAGCTGGGCTCATCTGCTTTTATAAGGCTGCTGTTTTGAGATGAGGGTGAAGACACTTGGTAAGCTCCAAACAAAGCACAAAGTGGCATCAGGGAGTTACCCCTCCACAGGGAGCTGGAAAGACATAACACCTTCAGATGTGATCTTCCTCAGGTTTGAGTGTGAAATGCAGGCACTAGAGCAAGTGAAACGTGGCAGGAGCCACGAACAGCAAGTTGGCGACCTCCCCCAAAACAACTCGGCCCTGGAGCCTTTCACGGGCCGGCCCAGACTGATGGGCGGGTCCATGAACCTTCCCCGCTCCAGCCGACAGCGCTGCCAGCGGTACGGGAAAAGGCAACTTCCAGAGGAGAGAAATCAGCAATCTGCCTCAAAGGTTTGCTGAGCCGGCCCTGGCTTAAAGCCAAGGAAAAGTGGCAGCAGCTACTACAAAAGGAAGGTTGGGAAATGCTGTTCTGCCCTTAGTATAATGGAACATTTGCCTTCATTCACGGAGGAAACAGTTCAGAGAGGACAGAAGGTTCTCTGGTTTAGGACACAGCTGGAGGACACTGGGCTATGGAACCTCCGAATGTCCAACAGCACTTAACGCCAGCCGTTCCCATGGCATGAGGCCAGCTTTGAAAGCAAACTCACTGGAAACAATCACTAATGCTTGCTAAACACTTGCTGTTTTTTTTAACAAACAAACAAACAAACCAACCAACCAACCAACCAACCCACCCAAAGAACTTTCAGCCTTCTGTCCCTGCCTGACCAGCACAGATGTAGTCACTTCCTGACAGCAAGAAGAGGCACAGAGACATGTCCCTGCAGCAAGGCAGGTGTTAGGAAATGGGGAGCTTTTGTCTACTTTCCTCATCATAATTCACTACAGGAGCAATTCTTTTCAGTAAATATGGCACAGAAAATCCAAGTGAGGAGAAACCAGGGTTTTCTCTCTCCAACAGGCAGGTCCATGTGTTGCTGCACAGGTGCAGCTGGCACAGAGGTGGGGCCTGCCAATCTGGAACCATCCCCTTTGGAGAGAGTGATTTCCCATTCAGGTACAAAACAGATGCAAGAAGCCAGCCAGGCCAGTGCTCTTGGCTGCTCACAGGATGTCTTTAAGGGCTGAATGACAAGCTGTAGAGCAGATGTTCACCCTTGGCAATGACTCAGCCATACTGTGGTGTATAGATTTGTTTTTTCAGCTCTGGCCAAAAAGGATGCACATTTCCTCCACACTGTGTGATGGAGAAGAGACTGAACATGGGTGTGCTTTTTTTCTAACAGACATCAGCAAACTCCCCCAGTAGGAAACCAAGTGCTTTACTGGCAGTTCAGCAATGCCCTGAACACCATCCCCTGGATGACTAACACTGAATCCTGGGAGCAAGGCAGTTGTTACAATCACTGGATGGTCAGGCATCACTTAAAAAAGGCTTTTGGAGGAGTGCAAAAGCAGATTTCTGGAGAAAGCTGAAAGGGGACAAAAAAAGCTGGCTCTGCTGCTCTTCACACTCCCCAGCAGGCTTGCAAGCACCAATTTTCACACAGTTTAAAAGGAAAAAAGTGATTAATATTTGCTGATACGTTACAGTTTGAACTGGAGTGAAGTCAGATTCACAGAACTTATCTGACTCAAGATACAACATCTTTCTTAAATATACACACTTGAAGATGAATCACACTTGTCTCATAAGGACACTTGCTAAAATTTGCTCTCCCGTAACTTACGGGTTCCCACTCTGCAATAGAAGATGATGTCACTGTTTACATAAATAAAGGCAATAGTGCTCAGATCAGATCTAGGAAACCAGTCTCTTTCCTCTTAAAGTTATTAACCACGTCTTACTTTCTTACAAGGTTGGGGGGTGTGGCCTGGGCATAAATAGAAGCACAGACAAAAAAAAAACGGTGCAAAAGTGACCCAAAGCACATACTTTACACAGATTCCTTTTGTTCTTAGAAAACTGGCCATGATAAAAGTGATGTAGCTCTCATTGCTCTCACTCTGTCCACAGTAGGGAGATTAAACTTCTGCACAGGAGACTTGCAACTGAAAAATACTGCCATTACACTGAGCACAAATAGCTTTATCTTGAACATTGAGCATGCACGTGGCCTCCCCTCTCCCCCCAGCTTACATTTTATGAGATTTTTGACAGTCAGAGAAAACTCTCCTTCCATATGTTCAGGATGTTAAGATTTCAACCTCCTTGCAGCAGGAAAATAAAGTCATCTTCTTTGTAATGCCACAGCACTGAGCACTCACAGAGCACTGAAACAGTAATGCATGAACTGATCTCTGCCATTGCGGAAAACTGCAGGGATCCTGGAGCAGGTCTTGTTCCTGTCATGTCTGCAGATGCTCTGTTAAGGACTCCAGGGACATAGAGCAATTACTAGGGTTTGTTTCTGCTTTCCAGGAGCAGTTCTGTTTAGGAGAGAATAGAAAGGGATTATTTTTACCTTATAGTTTGGATTTACAGGGTGTGAACTGAATTTTTGTTCTCACAGAGAGACATCATGTAACAACACTTCCAGTGCCCTGCAATGGGGCTGTTCCTTCTCAGCAGTGCCCAAAAGCCCCAGGGCTAATGAGGGCGACAGGGAGGGCCCAATTAGCAGCACTGGCATAGGGACCGTTGTGTTTAGGCCACACACTGAGTCTAAAGGATTTTTTCCTTTTGTTTTGGGGGCTTTGTTGGTTTGTGGTTTTTTTTTGCTTTGAGTCTAGAAAGTTGACATCTGCTTTGGGTAAAATTGACAAACTATTTTATTTGTCAGTAAATGTAGATTGAAACAGTACTGAGAAGTGCATTGTCTGGGTCTGCAGGATTGTAGAAGTATCGATGAGGCATTTTCCAGTGGCATGTGTATAGAGAGAAACATTTCAGTGAAGATAATTTTTCCATATATATTATGTGCATTATTGTATACAAGTGAGAATTAGACAAAACAAAACTAGAACAAAGATTCTTTTAAATTTTAAAAGGATCTTTGTCTCTCAGCCAAACGGATGGCTCAAACCAAGCTCCATGGATGAGGCGACAAATGAGGCATCAGATGCATCAAAGGCATCTCACTTGTAGTACAGTTTACCCAAGGCAAGACTCAGACCACACAGGGGATGTACCGGCACCACCATCATTCTTGCTACAGCAGGAAAGATGTTCCCAGCTCTTACCTTCTCCTGATGCAGCCAGGCTCAGGTGAACCCTTCACTGGGCCCTACACAAGTCCTGGCACCAGGGGCTCTGCCCACCCTGCAGTGGCACTGTGCCCCCATGGCAGCGTAACCAGCTGCATTCTGCAACGTGATCTCCACCAAATCCCATCCCACCATGTTTCCTGCAGCTGTGACTGCCCAGACCAAAGACTTTGCTTCCTGGACACCTTAGTGACTAGAAGGGTGTCTCCAGTTAAAATCCCCTGGCAGCTTTTTTATTGTTCACCTGCTTTATGCTGCAAACACAGCTCCAGGTCACCTCCCTGTTGTAAAAGGTGGGAGAAATCTTCTGCATTCACGGCAAGGGAAGCCCATGGACCTGGCTCTTCTGTAGTGGTGGAAGGTGCTGGCCCTGCAGCGGTGGCAGGAAGCCTCAGGTCACAGCAGACCCACGGGTCAATGCCAGGAAGGGGATAAGAATGGAGCAGGCTTCCCCCGAGGTTCAGGCATAGGGCAGGAAGGCAGATATTGTGTGGGAGGCCCCTCTTTCACACACTGTGTTAAACATTAAACAGCACCTCCCTTCCCCAGCTGCTCCCAAGGTCTCACAGGGCAGCTACCCCTGCCCCAGGCAGCAGCTCTCCACCACCAGGCTGCCTCAGGGAGGCAGGCAGCAGACAGAAGCAGAGGATGCAGATGCTCTTTCAAGGCTGGAAGAGTACTTCTTCCCTCTGTAGTAAAACCCAGGAACATCCTTCCCAGACTCATTTGACCCTTCCCTTCCTGATGTGCCCCCTACCCCATGCCTCTCCCTTGCATTGTGTGGGAACGTTCCCCAAAACATGCAGTTCTCCCCTCATTTCCTTCCTCTCAAGACACCTGGAACTTCCTCCTGCAGGCTCCTGCCACTCCTCATGGTGATACAGGCCAGGTCAGGCTTCCCCAGGCCACTGGTTTATTGTCCAGGAAACCAAAACAACCAAACATCCAGCGTGGGGCTGCTGGGGCAACATGCTCAGAGAACACAGCTACCAGGGCCTTTGTGTACTGAGGATGACAATTTATTTCAGCAAAAGCACCCTGACATATTTGAGGAAAAACAGAAGCAGCAACGACCAGCAAGGACACCCCCAAGAAGGCTGCAGGGGAAGTATTTTCCACCACAAAACACGTTTTTGAAATGTATTTGAAATTTGTCTCAAGCTGTTAGTAGAAGCTCCTTGCTTAAAAAAGTCAGTTTTGCATGCATTAAGCAATGCAGCACAGAAACAAAAGATAATATCCTCTCCAGCTTCAATGCTAGTTTAAAAGTTATTGGGAGGCAGTCAATATATTTGGGGAAGGTTTTTAAACACATCTCTTTCAAACAAAGATGCCTCAGCAGAGATCTGTGCACACAGTACACACCACAAATCACAACTCCAACTTCACCCTTCTAATGCACTGAATTTTAAAAGCTGAAAATACCTTTATCTAAATCTCTATCCCATTAAAACTGCATTGAGAAGCACAAAGCTTCATCACACTAAAAGAGAATGTATAGATAAGTGGAGTTTCATGCTCTGCTACACCAGCTTGTTTCTGCTCCATGATCATTTGATTCAGAAGCCATGCAGACACAGCTTTGTTAGTCCATTGAATGTGCACTGTAAAACAGAAACTGAGTGGGAAGGGACCCACAAGGATCATCGAGTCCAACTCAATGTCCAACTCCTGAATGATCCATACAGGGATCTAACCCACAACCTTGCTGTAACTAGCACCTGCTCTGACCAGCCCAGCTGATCTGTCCCAGAATCATTGCACAGTTTGGACTGAAAGGGACCTTAAAGATCATTGTATTTCAACCCCCTGCCATGGGCAGGGACATCTGCCATTAGACCAGGTTGCTCAAAGTCCCATCCAGCCTGGCCTTGAATACTTCAGGGATGGGACATCCACAGCTTCTCTGGACAACCTGTGACAGGGCCTCACCACCCTCACAGCGAATAATTTATTCTCAATATCCAGCCTAAATCCATCTGTTAACATATATGCTGGGCTCCAGCTGAAAGCCAGCCCCATATGGCAGACCACAGCACACTGAGATGCAAGAGCCAGACACTGCTTTTCACTGATGGGCATTCACAGACTCCTCAAATGGGTATTGCCAACTGCTGGGGTTCAGCTCTCTCCCACTCTGGACACTGGCAGACACTGGAGCAGGTGTGATCACCTGTAAAGCAGAACCCACTTCAAGCCAATCACCTCAGCCTGGGACTGCAGAGACAAGCACGGGGTTCTCAGCTGGGGGGAAGCAAGGCCATTACGTGTGCCCAGCTCTGCAGCCACCAGCCGTGCAAAGAGACCTGACCCTGAGACCTCCACAACCACAGTGCTGAGCCTGAGCTGCTTTTCAACTCGTGAGATACCTCCATGCAAGATTTCAGCAGCCACAGATCGCTGAAGGACTGGGCTTTCAAGTCCTTCAACACTGGGCTTTCAAGCTTTTCAACATTTCAAGAGGCTTCTTTTTATGGCTTCTCAGCTTTCATTAGTGAGAAGCAGGAAGGCTGAAGTGGTGGTAATCCCCAGCCAGTGTTAACAGGATGTGACTCTGCCCTGAGTCATCCTCCTCCTTCCAGAGTGGAGATGGGTGCTCACACCTGGGTCATGGACACCTATGGCCATACTCATCAGGACAAACCCACTGCTTCTCACTGCACTGTATAGGCTGCAGGAAGCAACCTTCACATCACACAGTTAGAACTTTGTATTTTCAGAGTATCTTCACAACCAAAAGGACTGAAGAACCCCAAAATGTGCTGAAAATCTCAAGATTAATACAGCAGTTTTCTGATGAAGTGTCTGAGTTAGCAGGATTGCACTGAGGTCTTACTTAAGTCCAAGAAATTAAAGCATTAAGCCATACAGCTGCAGAATATGATTAAATAGACAATTATTGTTCTCTATTTTACAACTGAAAACATACCATGTTTGAACAATCTCCAGTGAAATGTATTTCATGGGAACTGGAAACAAACCAAATGAACATCACTGTTAAGGAGTCCACATGCACATGAGCAGAACTGAGGTGCCTCAGCTGAGAATTATCTCTGCCAATACTGTTGCTTATCTTCCATCCTGACACTTTATGACAAAGGTTTCCCTGATACATTTGCTTGCCCATCTAAGGCAGTCATTCAGTAGCAGGGATGTCTCACAGACTCACATTCCAAGCAGATGCAACATCCTACACATCTGACAAAGCAATTGAGTTCTCACCAAAGAAACATCCCAGAAGTGCTCATTCAGATGGAATTATTCCAGTATTTGTTTTTCAATTACTGGAAGAAACATCTTGTGGGGTAAATAATTCTTTTACCATTCTCTCTAGATTTCAAATGAGACACACCCTATAAGACACCAAAATTTTTTTATTTGCCTACTAAACATCCTCCTGAACAGGCACACGGATGTGCTAAGGTACACCCTCACCTCCTGGAAAGGCAATCGTGTAAAGTGATAATAGAGGAGATTGTTAATAATTTATTATTGGCTGGAACGTAATTCTTCTTTAGAAGAATTACAGTTCAGGGAAGTCTGCAGAAGAAGGATGTACTATTGCTGCAACATGTACCACAGACACACCAACACCTGGCCAACCCAAGGCTGGAACTGCAATTAAAAAATGACCGTGAAGTTGCCGCGGGCTGTCTTTGCTTACATGCCACTGCAATAATTATGAAGTGGAAAAAAAATTAAAAAAGAGCAAAAAATGTCTCTTACAATGGCCAGCTACAGTTGGGTTCCAGTCAGGTTCTGCAACAGAAAAACTGCCCGTCAGCTGTGGCTGCTACACTTACAACAGAAACACCAAATGCCTTGAATACTGTACCTACTGACCCTGCAATATTGACATTGAACCTTTAAAAATGAGCAAACTTTATTACCACCTTTTGCCTGCAGCATTACTCGGAAATAAACTCATTCAGGGTTTAAGGAAGAGCGCTCTGTGCTTGTGTTGGGACACACAAATTCAAGACAAACTTGTAACACATTAAGTGCTACCAGCAATGTCCCATGAAGAGCAACAGATATATTTATCACCTTTTTAGGCTTCCTTCTCCCCTCAACCATCCACTGCATCTGGAAGAATGTTTTAATGCTAACTCTGTCTTTAACTTTTTAAATTGAAAAACAGAAGAGACAAATTACCTGGGTCTTACACCAGGACTTACTGCTTGCCTGGAGTGAAACCATGTGTACCTAAACTGCACCCTGGGGTGGATCCAAACCACACAGTCTCCAAATAGGGAGGAGACTCTACTTCCTCAAACTTGCTGAAAACTATGTGAGTGACTCATTGCATGTCCTTCTCTTGAGTCAGCACTGAAACAGAGCTCCAGAATTCCCACTGATTTACAGTGGAGATAAGACTGTAGGACTGTTGGTTTTCTTAAAGGACGATCCCTGACTGATACCCTGAGGATGTCTCACCACTACACCCACGTAACTCTTGCACAAACCAAGGCTGCATTCCTACCCCGTACTCCAGCCCTTCTCTCCCTGGGTTCAGACCTGTTGGAGCCCAGCTTTACCATGTCACACAGAGGAAGGAAGGTCATGTGGCTGCAAATCCCATTTGCACAAAGTAAACAGGAAAATAGATTCCAATTTTGAAATCAATTTTAATCAATTCATTAATTAGTAACTTGTCTTCTAACACAGTAAAGCAGAGTGTAGCAGGTTCAGAAGTTGTGGAGTGCTGAAATTTGGAGTTAGGCTGAATGAAAGACTATGTACAATACAAATCAGCTTTCTGTTGTGATGTAAATTTATTCTCATCATTTTTACCATTTATTCATCCCAAAAGACATTGCATATTTGGAACATTTTTAAAGTAAGAGCCACTGTATTCAAGACAAGAACTAGTTTTGTCACATCAAAACTGATGACATACTCAATAGAATTATTTTCCAGAGCAAGAACTCCTTACAAGAAATATAAATAGAATATAAACTTCATAAATGATCTAGCATGAAAAGATTAAAATAGCAAATTCATTCCATACTGAAGGCAGTACTTTACCATTCATAGTATGTGTGCGGTGTTTCTAAAAAAAAATCCATGTCCCAACAATGGGTACTGAAACAAATACAGGTAAGCTTTTGGTTTTATTTTATTCCAATAGAACAGCATGAATTAATGACTTCACTCTTTTGTCTCAATTTACTGACTAATATGATCAGGTAATAAAACATTGCTTTTAGTTCAACCCAGGCTTTGGATTTGTTCATCAGACACGATGAAGGGATGACACACTTTGGCAGCACATTGACGTTTTCAATGTTTCACCTGACGTAACACAGGAGTTACCTCTCCCTGCCAACATCTCCAGAACCATTTACCCAAGAATCTCAATTACACCCCCACTCTCTCTCATGGCTGCTGAACACCAGTGACCATGTCCTGGTCCACCACATGCAAGCGCAATCTCAGAACAGCACGGACACACATCCACATCCCTCGGTGCCTTGGAGCTGAGACACAAGCAGCTCTGGGAATGATGCTCACTGAGTACACTGAGAAACTCAGCCCTACGTGAACAACCCTGAATTTGAAATGCTCGGAGAGGGAAGTGTCAGTAATGTGCAAACAACATGATGGGGCTGAGGGAAGACAGCAAAACATCTGATCCTGGGAAAAGGACTGGTTTTGCTTCACTCTAAGATGTAAGCAAATCATAAAACAATCTGTGGGAAGCAGTCAGCAAAAAATTCAAGAATGTAAAGTAATTCATACCTGCCAAAGCATTTAGAAAATAAAATTCCCCTTCTCAAAGTTTTAAAAAAAATTAATTTATTAGTGTTATCAAACCAAGACTTCCATAAATCATGACATTCCATAAAAGTGATCGCTACACTACTATCACTGTAACTAATAATGCAGTTTACAGAACAGCTGTCAGTTTGTAAAAACTAAGTGAAGGGATTATTCTATGAATATTTGCCCTATTGTGCTTCAGGGATCAGTTTTTCTCTCACTACTGTTCAACAGTGTATGATCAATAGTCTAGAATAAAGCTTCAGGAATCATCCCTATAAAACCCAAAGGGAAATAAAAACCTCTTCAGTGCTGTGCTGAACAGTCATGGGAACAGGCTGCTGCTGGGGCCTGCTGCCTACAGTGGTTTTTACCAAACAGTATTGCAAAGTCAGATACCACAGGGTGCACCTCATACTGGGATGATGTGAGGAATACAGTGGTTTGACTGACATGGTTAAAATCTAGAAGTCAGTGAATTCCCCCCCAAAAAAGTTCTGGTAGACAATCAAAGAATACCAGAACAGGATATAAAGCTTATTCTCTATTCATATGATGTTAGTAAGGTGATAACTGTAAGGACATGTTCTATTATGGCATATACTCTTCAAAAGAGAACATTCAGAAAATAAAAAATTGTTTAAAAAGCTGACAAAAACTAGAGGGATGAAGAAAAAAATTGAAAAATTCAACCCATTCATATAAAGTAAGATTAGGAGGTATGATCATGGTATGTCAAATCCCTGGATCAGGACAACATTTGCAGCAAAAGAACATCCTCCAAGAGAGATGCAACTTTTGGAAGCCAAAGTGAGAAACTCAAACACAGGTTGGGGATTGGCTTGGGTTTTTTTTTTTTTTTTTTGAGAGAACAGTAGTTTCTCATGTACCTTATCTACAGAGACAACTGATCCTTTTTCTGAAGTTCTTAAAGCAAGAATTCTTTTTTTCTAACAAATGCTGAACTCATTGACATTCTGCTGCTGCTGCTGAAATCAGACTGAAGTTTTACGACTGTGATATCCAGATTAGTGATCAGATGAGCTCCTTTTACCTTTACAAATGGGAACTTGAGCCTGTAATGTCCCTTCCCATCAAAACCTGTGTTTCAATTGCTGATTTACCGTCTACTGCTGGGAGCCTTTAGTTGGACATTGGCAGCATCCAGCTTTTAAGCAGGAATGGGTGCAGCCCTTCTCTTCCAAGCAGAAGAACTTGGCACTGTTGGACAAACCTCTGCTCACTTTCAACAAGTCGGTACAAAGTAAAAACCCGGGAAGGCCAGAAAATAATCCCCTACTCCCCACCAGAGAAGAAAGAATTCTGTGTTCATAAGAACATGCAAAGAGGGACTGGGATGAGCAGATCAGCTGGATCTGGGGGATTCAATGCAGCTGTTTACAGGAAGCAATCACCCTTCAAACAGACCCAGAGGTATATGCAAGAGAGAAGGAAAGAATATGGCTTCTAATTCTGTTTAATGATCAATTGCTATTATTAATGGAGACTCAATCTTGAGCCAGTTGCTAATGGAACACTAATGGTGGAAGAACAGCCAGAGGGGAGAAAAGGCCCCTGGTGAAACACGGCCAGCCCCACTTGCAGAGCCAGTGCAAAGGACTGTGGCTTCCCAAAAGCCAGAGTGGTGACCTGGTGTTTTAAAGCACTCAGATGCTGCTGGTGGAATGAATTCAGCAGTGGATTTGTTATGGAAAAGATTCAAGCTGAAGAAATGATTCTTGAAAGTGGCAGAACCCTATGGATTAAGGCAGGAGACATTCAAAATCTTACATAAAGCACACATATCTGGAACAGGTAACATACTTCAGAAGACCTGATTAGAAAAATAACTTGGGGATATACCCCAAAAATACATGCACAGGCGATTGATTACCTTTGCTTCAGCTATCAGTCATCTGATACTAATTCTAACTGTTTTATGAGAACTCTTGCAATATATTGTGCAGGCTCACAATTCTCCATTTAGCACCAAAAAATCCAGACATTCTGCAAAAAGGATGAGGCAAAGACTCTGGAAGAACACATTTAATTCAGCTACAAGGAACAGGAAAATCACACTATATTTTTCACATATTTATATTTTTAAATAAAAGGCCTGCTATTGTAGTCCCCATGAAGGTAAATTCTTTTAGAATTTAAAAAAGGTGCCTCACTCAAGACACCAGGACGAATCTGAAGAAGTGTTCAGGTATTCTACGATTTATACTAAATCTTCCAAATTGAACTTGCAACTGCTAAAACAACTCTCTGACTAACTTTGCTACTATGAGGAAACCTTTTTAAAGCCTCAAACTTCAGTGCAAGCTCAGAGGACTTGTTTTACAAGTGGAGCATCTCACACATGTGAAAAGCTGCTCGGTATAGTAATTCCACGGCTTAGCTAATGAAGCCTCACAAAATAAAGAACCTAAATATGAATGTAAAAGAGCACACACATTTACAATTTAAAAAAAGCAATAAAAAACCAGAAAGGTTTGTGCAAGGAGTCCTTGCAAAATAACTCCACTTGGGGTTTTAGTACTGAAGCACTGAAGAACAGCAGCTTCCCAGTTACCCAACCCTTCTCCAGGGATTCTCACAACAGAAGAGTGAAGTGTGCATTTTAGCCCATTCCTTGTCATTTTGAACATGCAAATGTCAAGAGCTCCTGGAAAAGGCACTGTATTAGGGAACCACAGGTATACTTGTAAGCACAAACCCCCATGCAATGTGTACTATGCACCTGTGTATATAATATACATATGCATACATGCACATAATGAAATTAGAAATATTTCTCCTTGAATACAACCATGTTGGGCCTCAAACTGCAGCTCTCAGATAGGCTAGAGCTTTCTGGAAACACCTTTGTCTTTAATACAAGGACAAAATTAAGGCCCAGGCAGAACTGCTGTGGTGCAGGGCCCCCCAGCTACCCCCGGGGAACTTGGCACCTCCCCTGCTGCCAGCGGGGAGGGAAGCCTGGCTCCACCAGGCTCCACCTCCTCATGCCACCTCCACAGGCTACCAGCAGGGAGGAAGGGAGGGAGGGAAAGGAATCCGCTGCAAAAGAAACAGTAGCTGAAAAAGGGACAAACAGGGAGTTTGAGATGCTTAAGAGGTCAGGAGGCAGCGTCAGGCTCCCTTCCCCCAGCAGGGCTTTTCTCCACTGCCCAGCACCTGCAGCCACTGCTCCTCTGGTCTCCCCACTCCTGCCATGGGCACACCACCTGCACCTCGGAACACCTTTTCCTCCTCCATGGCAATATGCTCCCAAGCCTTCCATGACCCTCTGCTGCTCCTTCTTCCTCCTGAACACCACTGACAGAGGGATCGGCTAGACCAAAACTTAAACCTATGCAAATGTGAAATAAAAGGTAAAAAAAAGAAGTCTTTGCTCTTACTGGACATGCTGCAGACATTGTGCCTAGTAACTGTGGCAATATCTAGTGCAAAAGAAACTTAGCATGAATCTCTTGTTTTCAAATGACATTCAACTCAAACATGCATAGGGAGAGTATTATTTTATTAAATCATGCACATCACGTGTGTTAGTGCAAATAGTTTAATCTGTACTCCAGAAATTCTATTGTATTTTTATATCTTTACAAAATAGATTTAAAACAATTAATTACTTTAAAAAATGTAATTCTGAAGTTAAGCATTTCAGAACAATATTTGCAATAACCTATATACAAGAGGTACTAAGTACCACTGGCATACGAGTGTTCTGTGGTTGGGTGGCTTCCTGCAACTGAAAAGGATGAAAAGGATGAAATGAATGAAGTAAATGACAATAGTTATTTTCTACAAGTCACTTGTGGACTATTTTCTCCAACTAATAATCCTCCCATTAGGAAATCCCATGTAACTTAAGATAGAACCTTTAATTAAAGGACAATGACCCTTAAAACCTCACAAAGTAAATTATATACTAAATCTCTATTTAAATATTTAAACTATCTGTTGATTGCCGTAACATTCTTTAAAGCCAATTGAATTGCTGAGATTACCTCCCTATTTTGAAGTTTCTTTTAGCAGAGCCATTTTACTTTACCATTCTTTAACATATTATTTAAGTCTTTAATAAACTTTTTTGACAGAACTGTTGAGCTGAACAAGACAACTATAGTCAACATTTAATTCAGCATTAACTACAGTGATTCCCACCAAAAGTCAGCAAATAGTTATAGTACTTAGATGAGGAAAATAAACTTTGTAATGGGGACCACTGCATCATACTTACAGCCATGTGATAAGGAGCCACAAAATTTTACTACCAAATTAAAATCATCTTCACCTGACAATACTTAATCAGGTATATGATTTTAATTTCGTAGTATTTTATGTATCTAGATTTTCTCAGCTGATCACAGACATACTGTAGCAGTTCCCTTAATAAAGTTACGTCCACAAAAGCTTATTCTAAAGAGCTTCTCTAGCTCAAGTCAGAAAGTATCAAATGACTGAAAAAATAAACTGATACATGTGATATGTGAGCAGGTATTCATACTTTTAAAGAATGTATCTCTTTAAATATATGAAATTTAATAAATTACATTCAAACTAAAGTTAACGTAATTTGAATCACTGCACTATGTCCATCAAATGACCAAGTACTTGCTCCCAGAAACACCTCAGCTCACTCAAGAACACACACATGCTTACACTCGCACACACACACACTAAATACTTCAGGCTGGTCTTCACCATCAGTATCTCTCTCTCTTTAAGGCTGGACATGAATTGTGTTTATTCCCAAAACCCATTACTAAAGCAATCCTTATGAAAGAAAAATATGCTTCCTTTGAAAGATGTGGTAAGAGAAATTTTCTTAAGTCTTGTTCCCAACAGCTCAGTGACTAATTGCAAGTAAAATGATACACTAGTTTTAAAAAAAAATAGATCATACTGAAAGGCACTGAGCACACTGCATCTGTTTCCCAAGTATCTGCAAGGTTACTTGGCTTGGATGTCCAAATCAGTATTTTCCTCTTAAGTCTAGCAATCAGATTCTAAAGTCAGTGTCCACAACCCTAGCCATTATAAATAATTTGGTACCAAGAAGCCTGCTTTAGGCCACCATTATAGTATTCAGAATCCCAACATACTAATTTACAACTTGCATGAAGTTGTAAGCAAAAATATTGCTCACAGTATGATGAATCACAATTTTATTCCCTCTTTATAGACAGATACATTTTATACAGTTTAAAGCAAATGACCCTACTGCTGTTCTCACGCAGAGCTGTGCTGTATTAAGAGGTAAAAAGGAAGAGAATTAATCTGTTTTCCCTCAGTATATGAATGTTGCCAGCTTCTAAAGGGAGGACGGTGTATGGATTCAACAACAGTTCTCATGGAGAAGCTCTGGTTAGGCCTGGGTACAGCACCACGGCTGTTACAGCAACCAAAGCTGCCATCACAGGCATCCAAGGCCATTGTCTCTGTGTGGAGAGAAAAAAGAAATCAATATCATATTTGTTCTAATTCATACTAATCAGTTTACCTCATGGTTCCTGCAAGTCCTGAGTACCTGTTGATAGGTATCACTACAATGTTACCCACGAGCCCTGCTGAAGGCTAGTCCTGATTTGGAGCAGCACAGCAAACCACGTTCCTCTAGCACAGGGAACTCCATGCCTCTTCATGACTGAGGATCGTCTGGAGGACTTCTGGCAGCTCCGTATTTGCAGGTTTGTTACTGTACACACCTCAGAGAAATCTGCCACTGAACATGCCAAGGCATGAGATGTTTAAAACATCGCTCATGCCAAGTCAATGCTAGACAGAGGTTTATGCTCATCTTTAACTTTTGACCATTTAAATCCAGATCTCTGACTTAGTTTGTGGCAGATCCTAACAACACCATTTTTAACAGACTGTCACAACACTGCATGACAACAATGGCATTTTAAGAGGAGGACACACTGAGAGACAAGAGAAAATGCAAGCTGAGAGTTCAGAATACAAACCAACCACCTACTTCTTGTCTTTTTTTTTCCATCTTTCCATCAGCAATAGTGAGAAAAATTAAAGTGTTTAGAGCCAGAGAGGAATTTCTTAGTCCATAGATAGGAACCAAGGCTTGTTGAATTTTATTATTAGAGGCAAACTCTTCATTTTTTATAGTTAATTAAGCAATTAAGTTTTCTTACAAGCCCTAGCATCGCAGCATTGTGCAAAAGGCAGCCCATTTGCTAAAGACAAACTGAGACCGAGTTAGAAGAGGCACATTCAAGCACCAGTTATAACAAATTAATTGTTAATAATTAAAGAATTAAAGAGATGATTAGTGGATTGCTCAGCTCATCAGTGTCAACAGAACGGCATATTAAATGAAGGGTTTGCTTCAGGTAAAGAAATACCTGGGAGCATTTCACCATGCACTATTTGATACAGAAATGGCACAAACAGGTGAGAGGGACAAACATACATTGACTGAACAGTAGTGCTTGTACCTTTCGCTACCACAATGGGCCGTAACACCAATACAGGAAAGCCAGGATTAGGCCGATGAATACGGCTGGGACGGGTTGTAATATGGAAGGCTAAAGAAGGGAAGGGATATTAAAAATCACTTAGTGCTATAAATCAATCAGGTAAAGATGATTTAGAGAGGGGAATATAAGTCAGTAAGTTTTGTTTTAATTGAAATGTATTAAAGACATCTAACACATTACAGCATTATCTAATCTGGTATACAAAGTTAGTACACCATTCTACTCAAATGAACAGGGATGTTTAAAAATAAAGGGAAGTAGGCAGAAAATGTTCCAAGAAACCTCTTGTCACAGCCTGGAATTTAGCATTTGAAAACAACATGAATGTTAAACTGATTTGCCTGTATCTTATTTACAGTTGGTTTTAGTTTTTGTAAGTAAGAGGAAATCCTATTTGGATTTCTTGAGAGATGGACTCACATCAAATACTGGATTTTTCAGCTATTTCTTCATTCCTTGCTAGTTAGCCTTTTCCATTTTCCATCACCAGCCTCGGGAAAAACAATCTTTTTTCCTCAGTTAGTGAATCAATTACAGCTATGTCCACAGGCAAACCCAGTAGTTCAGACATTTCCGTGAGATTGTAACATGACTGTACAATCCACACTCAGTTACTAAAAAGCAGAGAAGCACATTTCTATCAGAGATACCACAAAGCTCAGCATCTCTGCCAGGTCAGCAGCCTTGTGACCAAATGCAATTCTGAAAACTGATCAAATGCTGCAGCTGGGCCAAACCAGCAGCTGGCCAGACTGCAGGGTTCATCCAGCTTATGGCCTCCTCAGAACCATCCACTCTTTTTCTCAGCTATGTTCTATTCATGGAAACTACTGCACACTCTGGATGGAACAGCCTTTATCTGTGATATGAAAAATTAAAAGCAAAAATGGACCTAAATGCTTTTTAAGCTGTCCTTGGAAGACATCTGCTTTCTCTGTATTGTACTCTATGTATTTGTGCACACACAAAGACACACAGAGGTTAAGGTCGAACCATGCCAAATATTTGTAAAACTGTTTGTGCTGAAATTACCTCGATTTTGTTCAGTCAAATAAATAAACCAATGATAAATTCATGCTTAACTTTTCTAAAACATTGTGATTAGTAAGTAAAATCTCACCCTGTTATGAATTTGTAGGAATCACAGAACCTCCAATATGGTTCAAAGCACAGAAATATTAGAAGGTATTCTAGTCTTGTTCCATTATTTTTTTTCAATTAAGGCAAATACTTAACAAAAAAATTATGTGTAACTATTGAAGACTTTTTCATGCAAGATTATTTTTGTGTCACGGGTGCCACAAATCACAGTGCCACCTTCCCACAGAAAGCCTGTTGGCAGAAATAATCACAGCAGTGCTCAAAAAAGTGCCAGAGATTCAAATCAACCAGAGCAGGTAATGTTCTCAAAGCATTCAGATCATGAAATCTGTCGTGTAAAGCGCATCAGGAAGTAACCAGTGACTACAAGCATGCAAACAACAAGTAGTACACCACACCGCTGAGCATTTCAAAAACACAACACTGCAATCTTTTCTAAAGTAAAACTTAAATATTAAAAACATAGTATTTAAATTATATCCCAAATGGAGTACAGAAGTCTTGTCTTTTCTAACATTTGTTGGTTCGCTGAAGAATTCTAGGGATTTTTTTTGTAAGTTACACACATTCTTGGCAAATGAAACCAATGATAAATATCCATCACATTCAATGAGATCACCTCCAAATAATCAGATTTTCCCCTCACAAACTTATCAACACATAACAAATCTCCCTATTGTTGAGGAGCATTTAACTAGGTGCTTCAACAAAACTGTGCATCTTTTATTAGAATATGAAGATATGCAAACTCAGACACAGATGGGCTGCAAAAAGGAACAAATCCCACAGTGGGAAGTCACTTTCTGTCCTCAGAAATGAAGTAGCAGATAACGATTCCAGCATAAGGGGGCAATGGTACTTGAACATTTTGACCTTGGAACTCAGCCCAGTATCCATGATGTTTGAAACAATCCCCAAGATGGATATGTTTTACATTACTGACTGTGAGTAATGTTTGGTGAGCAGTGAGTTTGCCCTTATATGGAGGACGCTCTTCATCACACCCTGACCTCCAGGTTTCAACTGTCACCATTAACTCCTCTTCTGCAAGCAGATTTTGGCAACTGCTGTGGTTTCTGCTTTCATTTAAATACTCACCTCTAATTCTCCCTAAAGCTTTCTTTTATTTTTTGCACTTTCATCAGGTGTTCCAATTTCCTTCACAGTATTTCAACCCTTTACTATCCCCCTTTTGCCACTGATCATTTTGATTCTGAGGTTAATGTTTCTATCAGAGCAGAAAATCTCACATTCATAATTATTTATTCAGTGTGATCTCTTCCATTAAAATGGGGTGAGGTTTTAGTCTGGTTGTTTTTGACTTCTGCTTTAAGTCAGTCAAGTAACTCAGCATTATCTGAGCACTGCAGAAAAATTCTAAACAAGAATCAGGTTCCAAGAGAATTATGAAATCATATTCCTGAAAATATGGCTGAAAATGTGAGAAAGGCTTTGAATTCTTTACATCTTTGACAGCTCCATGATGTTCAAGGTTTGTATTCAAGAATTGATTATGGCAAGGATATTCATACAAACTTCAGGCATCCAGCAGCCAGCTGATTTAAGGGATTGGACCCGGACAACTTTCTTTGTAGTCAGAGACACAGTTTGCTGAAATCTGTTACAGAGCATACATTAACCTCCTGTTTTGTACTGTGCATTACAGGAGCTGTTCACCCTGCACTGAGCACAGAGGCAGTACAGGAAGACAAAACCAGCCCTCCCAGGATAGTAAGGGACCTAAAATAAGGCTATGACCACTTTATAATGTGTCTGCCACACCCTTCATGTTTGGAAGATTTCAGAATCTCAGTAAAATAAGAAGTTTTTCTTTTTTATAAAATAGCTGCGAACTTAGTTCTAATGATACAACCTCTCAAATAAATTGAAAAACAAAACCCACTATTTTCATTAGTGAATAGAAAGGACAGTTCAACTGTACTGCTTAAAGCATGAGCCCATCAGAAATAACCATGGTTAAGAAGCATAAGCAAGAGTAAAGAGGGAACATCCACTGTAATAAATACTAATAAAATGAGAGCAACTTGAAAAGGTTTACTCAATTCTTTCAGGTACAGGTTTGTCAGCTTTTACCCCTGCATTCTTTGAAATCAGAAAATTTTACTTAGTTCTGGTTCACTAGTATTTAAGCCACAAGTTTTCAAGAGAGCAGGTATCTAAGGACATACTTAAAACTGTCAAGCAACTGTAAATTTAACTTTCATGTGTAATTGTAACAGTGCAATGATCTGCAAATCTGCACAGGTAGGACCAGAATGGAATTTCGTGTAATATGGATCCTTTTCTATTTGACTCTTCTATATTCCTTCAATCAACAGGACTGCCAGTGTAATAACCTGACTTCCCCACACATTTGGTACAGACTTACATTGTTTCCTTTTTCTTGTAGCAGCTTCAGGTTCTCTTTACATTGCTTGAGCTCTTCTGCGAGTGACTGGTTTTGCTGCTCAGCCACCTCATACTTTGCCTTCAGCTCCGAGAGCACAGTCTGTGTTCTTTCATACTAAAGACAAAGAAAGAACAATCTGTGGACCCCTGGACACCCAACACATGCTGACATCTGCTTAGCACAGAGCTCCCTTTTCTGTCATCTGCCTAGACTAACTCACATCAGAGCATTCTCTTTACATAAAAGCAGGGTAGAATTTAGATTTCCCTTTTTCTAAATTTTTTTTTTTTTGCCCAGCTTGGCAGGGCTAGAAGTACTAAACCCAAGGACATACAAAGTAAAGGCAAAGCCTTAATCTCTCATACCAATTATTCATTACTGTATTGGAAAGGACTGTAAAAACTACAAAGACGAAACAAGAAACAGGAGAACAAGGAGACCTTCACATTTGAATAGTGGTCTTACATCTAGGCTACAGCTTACATACCTACACCCCTCTAATAGGTGCAAAATTCAACACTGTATGAAGTAAATCAAACCCTCTTCCCACACAGCAAATTCAAATGTAAGAGCAAGGCAGGCATTAAAAAAACATATGCCTTGTTACTGTCAAGCCATAATCCTCAATGTGGGTCAGGTACAAACAGTACTGGGTGAATGTGACATGTTCCTGCAGAAGGAGTAGCTTTTCCTTTTTGAAACCCACGTTCCACTTTTTCTATTCTGGCAGTCCTCTTGACAGGGCTTAGTAAGGACAGAACCAATGACCTCCAGTACTGGCCACAAATTCACCACAAATTTAGAAGATGAGGCATCTTTACAAATACTGATCTGATTACAAAACAAAGATTAAGACAACTGTGGTTTTCAGATTCTCAGAACTGTAAGGAATGTGACATGGATGAATTAACCACATAGCAAACAAAAGTCACGAGCAGTGACTAGGGAAACATTCAAAATGCTCTTAAGAGGAAGCAAGTAAGTTGTTGGAGACTATGGCCTTCTTCCAGACATCATCTTTAGAGTCCAGGCAGATTAAACACATGCTCAGAATGCTGGCTCTTCCTTATGCACTTACAAATCCACTAAGATAAAAGGAGATATTTGTAAAGAATGTGTAGTTCCATTGCCAAATAAAAGAGTTCAAAACTAACTGGGAAGATGAGACTGTAAAAAAAAAAAAGAATTAACTTTGACTCACAACAGCTAAAGAAACTCTGGACCATCATGTCCATGGAGACTCTGAAAAATGATTTACCTGTCTGAACAACTTAAAAGTAAATTCACTACAGTAATATGCACGTAAATAAAGTTTAGGAAGTTCTCAAAGAACACACGTATTTGCCTGAAGTCTTCCTTTTTAGATTTGACTCCCAGTTTATATTTTCTTAGCTACCATTTAAACTGCTTGCAATAAACATATGGAAAAAATTCTTTACTAGAAAACTTCCCATTTTCTTTTAGCTTAAAAAGGTCAGTCATTGGGCATTACATTCTTGCAAAATGGAAATATTTCATGTTACCTCTTTCTGAAAATCTTTTGCTTGACTCTCAGCTTCACTGAGTTGAGTTTTCAGACTGGCTGCATCCCGTTGATGTTTTTCTCTCAAAGATCCCATCTGATTTTCAAGTTCTTTTCGAGACATTTCAAGAACACTTATATCGCTGGTTAGTGCTAAACTCTGTTTCTGAGAGCTGAAAAACAAAATCCAATTGCTTCCTTATGCATTTTAGATTGACACAAACAGGCACTTTTCACCCTTGAAAGCTTAACATATTGGTTTTGATATGTAAGTATCAGCTTAGAGCAATCACAGAAGTACCATTATTGTATCCCCTCACAGAGTGCAGACACAAAAGGCTAGCAATGGTCTTGCTTTTAAAAATGTGTGCACAGCTTGCTGTGTATAACTAACATTCAGTATCTCTTTAGGGAAGTAAAACCACCACCACCAAAACTCTTCAGCTGCTGTGGTACCTCCTAGACAAACCACTGTGCCCTTACCTGGAAAGCTCCTTCTCTTGTCGCTGAAGTTCAGATGTAAGTGAAGTATTTTCCTTCCTCAGTTTAACACATTCAGCTTCCAGAGCAATCCACTCTGCCTTCAACTTTTCAAGTTCACCTGCAATGTATAAGTTAATTCAATTACGTAAAATTATTTCATGACTGCTTCAAGGAACACCAGCTAATAAATGGAGGAAAAGCTGGTAGGAGCTGTAAACCTCAAATATACCTGTTTGTAATCATGTCACATGAATTCTCTCATGAGCACGTGTAAAACATTACAGTATCTTCTACTGTTATGAGGTTTATTAAACCCAGTGCCAGGCAAGTTACTTTTTTCATTAAAGCTTTTTCTAAGGTACTAAGAAGTAGAAAACAATCTTTTTATGGGTCAACTCTAGTATTTTAGAAACACTTGTAGAAAAGCATATTTGAAGAAAATAATTTCCAAGGCTTGAAAATACCAAGAGGATCACTAGATACCATGCCTCTGTTACAAGGAAAAGAATGTTTAAAGCAATAGGCTTTGGTGAAACTTTGTTAGAATTAAAAATTCAGGAGCTCCCCCTTAATGGGCTTAAACAATAGACAAGTTACACAAGCCCTCTTGGAAATTTTTCGGCAGTATGAATCCCTCAAACTGTAGAAGTTTTCCATCTTTCTAAGTGGAATTACACTTGGTCTACTGATATCAAAGACTACCTAAGTTAATTTAGGCATAATTGACAATAACTGTTAAATGAAGCATGCAAAACATCTTTTCTAACACCACAAGCCTTGGTACACACACAAATACATACACATGTAAAATACATGTACACACGTGTATACATATACACACACAGAGCAAATGGCTAAAAGGGACAGACAAACAGTGATTTGAGTAACTGGCATTCACCACAATGAGCAGGATGCTGTGGTAGCCATGCTCTGTGACATCCTTTCAAACAAGTACCTTTCAGGCGAGAGGCCTCTTCCTTCTGCTGCTCCTCACACTGCTGGCATCTGAGCTGAAAACTGGCTTGCAGATCAACAATTTCTTTTTCATAATCCGAGGCATCTTTCCTCCATCGTTCAAGCTCCGTTCGCACCGTCTGCAGCTCAGCTTGCAATGTAGAAATATCTGTGTCTCGTTCTGATGCTGCTTTTTCTGCTACTTTTTGAAGTGACAGAATCTCATTTTGAGCACTGACTAGTTCATTTCGAGTGCTTGAAATTTCATTCTCCTTTTCCTTGCGAAGATTCTCAATTTCTTCTTGTAACCTTCGCAACTGAGCTAGAAAGCAGACATTCATGTCAGTATTTTTCCAAACTGTATTTACAAAACCCTAAAAACCTTACCTCCCTTTCTCAACACATTGATATTTAACAGGACTAAAGAAGGCTACTGCAATTGAAAAAATATATTTATCCTGTCAAATGCTGCACCTTATAGAGGCAAGTACGTAGACCATGTAATACAGAGTCAAAAGAAAGAAAAATTATGTCTGGACAAAACTGTCTTAGACAAGGCTGTGCTGTGTATGTGATACCAAAGCAACTTTCCAAAATCTGAAAACAAGATTTAGATCCAACATCACTGTAAGCAAAAACTATTAGAGGACAAGGACATTAGGGCTTTCAGGGACAACAGGAAAAGCAACAAAGCTTCTGTCACAAGCCAAACATTTGCAAAGCTACACTGGCAATGTTTGCCTGTTCAGCAGTTAACTTATAATGTCTATAAATATTTGAGACATAGAACAATTTCTACTCTGTTCTAAACATGCAGTAGAGGAAATACACATTATTTCTTTGCAAAAAGCATTTTTCAAACCACAAGATGAATTTTAAATTGAAAGGGACAGCTGCACCATGTATACTGAGCTAGAAGAAGGTCCTTTAGCATTTACAGCTTACTGTAAATGTGCAGCAGTCACATACAGAAGGCTACTTGATATTTCTGCATGAAGCAAACCTTTTAAGTTATTCCCATCTAAAACCCTTTCATTACTAAAGACATCTCTGAGTACGATTTTTCATGAATATATACATGAATAGAATTCAGTGCAAACAGTTTAAAAAAAAGTACAGAGGAAAGGTAAGTATGAAAGAACAAGAGAACTACAGTTATAACACTGATGGGAGCAGAGTGTTTAATTTGCTGTTCTTCTATTTAGTTTTGTTTTTTTTTAATGTACTTCACTTATTTCAACATGCAAAAAAAGCAACTATTAAATTAATGAAGAATTACCATGAGAAGAAAAGGTAAAATTCTTAAGAGCACTTGAAAACCTCATGTAAGATACTGTGAAGGGTCAGAATTACAGATTTAAAGTTGTATGTTTCAGAACCAAAGGGTAAAACAAGGACAGTGGAAAGCATGGGGAGGATAACCAAGGCTGAGTTGCATCCCTAGGTTACTTGTTTCTGTCATCTCAATCCATTATAGAACATTAATAGGAAGAATGTGGTTGAGTCTTGCTGTAAACTGATAGAACATCAGAGCTACTCAAAGGAGACTTGCACCTCCACAACAATTATATTTGATGTTTTTCAGTAGCTACATATGCAGCAATACAGAAAGAATTAATATACTGGTGCAACCTAGAAACTTTGTTGATGTAATTTAGTTGATGTGCAATGAAGAAGAAAAATTCACCTTTTTTGTGCCCTCCTCTAAACAGGCTCCAGCAAGACATTTATCTCATTAAATACACTAAAGAACCTATGAATTACTCAATTCCCCACTTTAAAGAAAAAGACATAATGGGAAAAAATATGGTAGTTATTATATATTGTAATACCTAAGAGCTATTATAGACAATAGTAAATTAATTTCATGACAATTATGTGTGAGATGAAACAGTCTATCTGTTCCATAACAAAAACATTTGCAACACAATGGATTTTGAAATATATATGAGCAAAATCAGGCTTACTACGACCTCATTTGAAAATAATTTCTACAGGCTTATACTAACAGAAAGCAAATGAAGCAGTAGATGAAAAGAACCTGACAGTAAGACAACACATGATGCATCAACAATTGCCTTTCCATGTATCCTTATATTAGAAGCCTTGAACCCACCAAAATAATATGCACTAAAACACAAAGAACTACAACTTGCTAATACACCAACAAGCAGGTGCCTGAGCAAAGGAATGCAAAGTGTATCTTCCTGATAGTATTTTCTTCACCAAGCCAAGCTAAACTCCTACTTTTTGGTGCTGGCAACATTTCAAAGAACTGTGTTTTTTTATCCTGCACACGTTATTGATGAACAACTCTCCCTGTAGATGTTCAGGCCTGAAAAGAGTCTTGGACTGAAAATTCAAAGACACACGAGTTCTAAATTTGGTGGAGTTGTAGAAATAACTTACACAGGAAAATTACTACTAACACTATGGGAGGGGTTTCTGAAGCATTGGATATAATCTGAGAGGACAATTAGAAAGAAAACTTCCATTACATCTCTCGTTTATGTAAGCCATTACCTCACCTAAACTGAATGCTTTGCTTCTTTCACTTTTTTTAAATAAGGAGCAACAAGTTACTTGAATTTCCTTTCTCTACCTGCGTGTTCATCTAATGAACCTGACGTGTAGAGAGATGACATCAGTTGTTTCCCTGGCACTTTCTCTTCTCTATCACAAACAAAGTCAACAACACTGGCTGGGCTAAAACATTGATTCCCTGAAAATACTTCTATAAGTGTTACTTCATAAAGCTGCCAGTTGTTTTTTTTTTTTTCTCCCTGCAGTTCATAGGGGCTGCCAAGGGAGAATCCTGACAACTTTTCCCAAACTGTGAGATATGTCACACCCCAAAAAGTCTGGGAAGCAGCAAAGCATACACTGAACATCAGAACATTTTGAACTACAACAGAGTGGAGGAAACATTGGTAAGACCTCTCTTGAGAAGGATCGAGAAAACAAGAAAGTACACAATTGAGAAGAAGAATCCTGCAATTAAGTTTGGCTCAGTCAAGTTTCTACTTTCATTCTCTGTTTTTAGGAGGAAAAAAATTTTTTTTTTTGATGCACAGAAGTAACTATCAAATATTTTCTAATTTTTGTTACAGCATTTACTACTTGGAGAATTTTCATTACTAGCAAGGTAAGACTCAAAATTAAATTGCTCCTCTTGTTCTAAAGATAAGCATTCTGTAAGCTACTCTTTCTCACAAGGCCAACAGCAGAAAACATAAAGACTCTTTGCTGACAGTCACATAAAACAGAGCAATTACAGAAGTTTTTCAGTGTAACTAGTATATGACAAGTACTGCATTATCCAACCAACTACTACTGAGAAAAAAAATTTTCTAGGGATATTTTGACTTCCTAAGAAATTCAGGACTGTCAGTCCACCTGCTTGTCTGCTCATTTGCCTTCCAGACATTTTTGGATCCAAAGCAAATGATATGCTGACAAAGATCCCAAGGGATGAAGATCCTGAGTTTGGTGACAATCAGAGGCTGAGTAACTCTTCAAACTAATGCTTGCTCTAAGGAAATTACAATGTAACATAACCTTTTTTGTCCTTAAGGCTGGACAGACTCTTGATCAAGAAGCTCACTCACATGCATGGATGAGAAGTTAACGTGACACAGAACATGTGACTCAGAAGTTATGTAAATCATGGGATTACATCCTGCTGTACATATTTTGGGTTGAAAAGAGCATGATTGATTATATCAGTTTTCAAAAAGGCATGGACAGGGTCTCTGTTGCAGCAACTTTACTGCATGTTCTGATGCTGGATGTGGATCTGGATGAAAAATTTCTTCAAGAGGATCCTATAATGAAGTGAAGAGAGTGAGTAGCACAAAAATACCTAAAGCTTCTGAGTGCTCTGAAGGCAGTCACAGTAAGAACCACTGGATCACTCAGAACTGAGAAAGACTAATGGGAGATGAAGAAGAGGTACCTATGACAGATTACACCTTTTGCATTTTCTAAGTTACTATTAGAACCACAGGAATTGAAAGGAACCATTCCACAACAACATTTAAAGATATGGTGAAAGAAATCAGATTTAAAACATACACTCAACTAAACATTTTCCTTTATTAGTGACTATGATGCCAAAGAAACAGTCAAAACTATACAGTTCCCCTAAAGAGTGGGGGAAAAAAGCTCGTACCTTGCAGAGCATTTATTTGCTTGCTGGATTCTTCAACTTGCACGCGATATGCTTTTCTCTCTTCTTCCAAGAGAGCTACAAATAAAAGTGAATATGTGTCCAAGAGTTTATGTTAGTAACATATATTTCACCTGTGTAATTAATTTTAGTCACAACCTCTCCTTAAACGAAAAGATTAAACAAACATATTACTTCAGGAAGTTATCAAAGGTAGTAACTGTGTAAGTAGTTTAATACAAGTTAATACTAAGACATCATTCCATTATTGTGGTAGTATTACAATTAATTTGAAATTGATATAATCTGTTGCCTGATCTGAAAACTCCAGGTGTGCTAAATGCAAACTGGTGTGGGAGGAAGGGAAAAAAAGCAGGCTGTAAATATAACCCCAAGGAACACTGAACAATATGCAACTGAACTGGACTATATTTCCTCTCAAAAACAACAGAGCTACATAGCTGATAGGATGATCTAACAAGGAGCTACCACTGAAGACATTCAATTACATCCATTATCTGACTGAAACAAGGATGACATATACAGAGTTCAAGTCTGTATTCAGTACTATGAAAACACGTTGGTTTATCCTGAACTACCTGATATATACAATTTTAATGAACACCCTACAGAACCAAGTTTATCTGGGTCTCACCTTGAAGTTCAAAGCATTTTTGTTTACTTGTCCTAGCTAGCTCTTGGGCTTCAATCAGCTCCTTGTGCAGTTGCTGAATTTCTTGCTTAGCCTCAGTCTCTGATTGTGCACCCTGCAATTCATCTGATAAAAGAACATTTTCTTTGAATCATAAATTTGTACAACAGCTTAATTTGCATTACCTTGTGATGACTGGCAACAGCTTACTCAAATCTTCCAAAGTTAGTTAAAGTAAACTCAAAATTGGATTAGGCAAGTACTAGCAAAAATATTAATATACTTTTTAAAGTAGTAAAACATGCAAACTTTAAAACAGTCATTACACATAACATACAATATGAAACAAAAATCAACAAGGAAGAATTAGAGAGTTTTTAAAAACATTGTATAGACTGGCAAGGACTTCTGGATCGACAAAAATAAGGAACAACAAGCCTAAGACAATCCTTGACTGTGTTTACAACTTGTCTCTTTTTAAAGGAAGCTGCTCTAAGTCTGTCTCAGTGCACAGGCTCAGAGGCAAGAGCTGCTATTCCATGTTTCACTACTGCCATCCACCCATCACATCACCAGGCTCAGCCTTCCCCTCTCCCTCTGGGGACCAGCAAGAAAAGGAAAAATTTGGGGAAATTTCCTAAAACAAAATTAAGAAAAAGAAGAAAATTCCAGCCTCCTTATTTCATTCAGTGAATATTAAATATTGCACTTTATTTTTAAAAACTGTATCTTAAAATATCAGCTGTATCTTTAATATTATCATAAACCTATGCACATTATTTAAACTCTGAACAAAAACATTTGGCCTTCCCTGTAAGTTTTCTATTAGCTAAAATGCACATTAAATGCCTCTTGGTCCTACAAGAGACAACTCGCAGTCACAGACAAATTAAATACTTTTACAGCTGAAGTCTTGGAGGAATTTAAAAGAGGAAAACTAAGCATTTGTTACTAAGAGCAGTGTCCTCTAATGGGCACACATCTGGAAATTGGATTCAGAAACACTCCAGACTGCAGGAATCTGCAAAGCCAGGAACAGCATCGAGAAAACTCTCATTTACTAAATCTCCCTTAAGCAGTGTCTGTGCACAAACCAATCCTTCAATAGGCACAAACAGCACTAATGAACTCTATAGGTAGAGGGCTAAAACTTTTATATAAAAGCTTGTTTGGTGAGGAAGGTAAAGGAAGGAAATTGGTGAAAGAATTCCAGCTGTGTATCATGGGAGAGAGTGGATAGAAAAGGGTTAGACAGTTACTTGGTCAATAAACATCTGCAACTATAGACCATATGGATTTAAGATAAAGGCTTAGACAAAATATTACTTTGGTTGTCTGGACTTTTCATTAATAAGGAAAAAATTAAAGGAAACTATAATTTAGCTCATCATTATAATTTTGACATTCATATTTAGCTGTATGTATGATCAATAAAGTAATTATAGATCTTTTTTTCTTGTTCTCTTAATTAAGAAAACTGTTTAGCAAATCATGTTAAAGTCTTCACACTGCATCTCTCTAAGGGGCTGTTTTTCCTGCTCTCACAGTAATGAACTGGTGGGTTTGAGCAGAGCTGAGAACACACATCTGCTTTTAGACTTTCTCAGAACAAAATTATGAGAGCAGAAAGAACAGAGGGGACTACATAATTCATCCAAATACTTTGTTTTATAGTTTATTAGTTCTAAACCCAATTCTCTTTACTGAGCATGTTTTGTTCTTAGCTTCTCATTAATAAAGATTTAGGGCAATTAGACTTTCAACCCTCCTTAATGAGACTTTTCAGAAGAACTGGATGAGGAAGTTGACAAATTATGCTCAAATCACGCCTGATGAAGAAGCAGTGTCCCGTATCCAACAACAGACACCCTAAAAGAACTTTTATGATGGCAGTGTTTTCTGGTCAATGAAAACACACATCATAAAAAGCAGTACTGCTTCAAAAGAGGCAAGAGGCTCAATTTAAGGGACAACATAATCTGTTTAGCAATGGCACAATCAAGGTAAGCTCTTTCCTACATCAACACAAAAGGGGAATTTCCACGTGTCTGACATGCTTCTAAATCAAACACCAAGAAATATAAGCACAAGAAAATATTAGCTTTTTAGTCTTACCCAAACTGAAAATTAAATGTCTTTTAGTTCAAAGCACATACAAATTTTGTGCTAATTCTAGTTTTGAAAAGTACTTCTTCAGTAAGTAGGACTGCCCTATTTACAAATAATAAAACCACTAATTATCATCATGCTTAGAATCAGGTCCCATAAGAAGCAAATTCATATCATGACTAACTGTCCTCAGAGAAGGCTAAGGAGTTACCATTAATTACAACAAGGTGACAGAAAGAATTAAATAAAAAAGAAAAGGTCAAAAGCAGCATTTTTTCTACCTCATTCCTTTTTTCTACCCCATGGAAAACTTTAATCTGCGATCATTTTGTTTGTCATATTTTAAGAAATGTTCTCAATTTATACCACTTTGTTTCCCACACAGGTACAGTGAAGTGTGCCTTAACAGTGAATGTAATGGTAATTTTTAAATTGTTCAAAAAACTTTTTTTTTTAATGATTTTAATTAAAATTTTTTTTTGATAGCAGAGATAATGCAGAAACACACACAGGTTGTGGTCTTAACTGATCCCTTATCTGCATGTGCCTGGCCTGTGGAAGGAACTTTGTGAACAGCCTGGTATTTCCTCAAGCCTCATTTCTGAAAGTTCGCTTTCAGAATTTTGCAGGATTTCTCAGATTATTCAGAAGACAATTTTCAGGGTACTCTGGCAAAGTCAGACACAACAATTACATCCCTGAGATTTTTGTTTAGCTTCGTAAGATCCACATGAAGGAAACTGTAACATGTATTTAAAATGAAGTATCTGGTTATTCTGACATAAAACAATGGTTCCCAAACTTTCTGAGCCAACAGACCACTGCTGATTTTCAAAATTTCTTATGTAAATTACCACTATTCAGCAAACCCTCAGCTGAAAACATTTCCTACTAACATTCCATGGATCAGTCCTGTAATTACTATGAAAACACAGGGATATTGGTTAGAACAAGTTTACCAATCTTCCAATGGCATTTATTGCCTCTTTCCATCTGTTTAGCATTCACCTGTCCTTAACTTTGCAACAAGTAGTCACAAACAGCCTGTTTCAACAGAAGTGTCCAGGGAACTGTTATGAATGGTTAATTAAGTCATTTATCTTGTGGGGGAAAAACAAAGCCAACTAATCTGTCACAGCTCTCCCCCCTTCCCCTCCTTGCCAGATTCTGACTTGTAGAAACTTGAATCAAATCCTGAATGCACTCAAAAATTTTGATGGAAAATGCTTGGAGGAAACTATAGCAATCAGGAGTCTCATAATTTTTTTGTTCCATTAATTTGTTTTGTAAATTTCAACAAGACTGCTGCCTTTTCCAGTGGCCATTTCTGCATTCCAAACTGCCGCCAGATCAAAAATGTTCTCACTCTTCCTTAATTATATGGCTGCATAACAAGTCCACTTGAAAACCTTTCTGAGGCAAGTAAGATCCTTTTTAGGGCAAAGTCAGGCACATGAAGTAGCTCTCTGAAAAAAATTCAAAACTGTGGGTTTATAGGCTCTTCATAAAAATTAAAAGGGCAAATGATTCATTGCATAGATATTTTTTAATGGCCTCATGAGAGCAAAATAGGAATGCCAATAAATAGCCTCAAGAGGAAAAGTTGCTGCCAACCACAGTTTTATAACCAAAAATAAGACTATTATAATCACTACAAACAACATTATCAAATTCTACCTTCTAGCATAGGAAGCCACCGAACACACTTGTTATTAGTTGTAGATACCAGAGAGCAAACCCCAAAGGGAACATGCCTGGTATCTCAAACACTCCTTTCTAAACTGCTTTGCTGAACTGATGTCCACTGGGAAATATCTCACTCAATGCTATACACTGCCAAACAGCAAAAGTAATTTGTGCAAGCCTTTCTGTTGAAAAATCAGGAAGTGTAATCAATTGCAGAGAAAAGCTCTTTTACAGGTCTCCTACATTCTATTATGGTTTCCTTTCTTTCTGAATCACAAAGAACTGTGACATTCTTTTACTTGTGATCCCAACATAATTTGGAGCATAATTTTACAGATCTTATCAAATGTCTAATTGTTAAAGAAGTGTAAAATGATTTTCAGTAGGCTAAATGTAATAACTAATTAATAAGCCACAAAATTCCACAGCTAATGAATAGGTAAATATCAGCTTGCTAATTAAGTATATGCTTTCAATGCAAAAAAACCCCATAATTTTACTTTTATAGAAACAAACCTCAAAGCTAAGCCTCAGCAATCATTTCAAATACAGTTATAACACAAACCTCCAATCTTGATTGTGTATAAAAGAAAATCTAAAATCTTGTTTTGATTAACCCATCAGCTGCAAACTAACAGAAGCATTTCTGACAGTGATGGAGGCTGTGCAAGTGAAATTTGACAATGCTTGAAAAATGTCAGTGATGGAAGAATCCCTCCTCTCCACAGTCACCGTCTTAAATGTGTGCTGACTCTGCTTCTCGAGTCAGTTATAACATGTGAATTCCTAGAACAGCACTGGTGAGTACAGAGATTACCTTTATACACAGATTATTTCTATAGCAACACTCAAAAGTGTGCTTTTTTATCACCCAAAGGAGTCATTACTGATATTTAACTCTTCCATAACACATTATTAACATCTTTGAATTCCAGCATTCTATTTTAATGCATATTTGATTAAAACTAGGTAGATAAAAAGACTACATATACAGAGCATCTAAATTTGCAAAAGTAAATTTGTTTACCTTTCAGAAGAGCTACTTTGACAATAGGTTCATTTAGATCTTGGTCATCCATTTGAGCATCTAAAAAAAAATCCCACACCTTTCAGAGAGCAGGCAGACTGCAGACAGTTCTCATATACAGATTCTTTACATGGAGAGAAGATTTTATGTCGTTCTCAATTTACAAGAGTCAAATTATGAAGTGGCAAAATAAATAATACTGCTGTAAGCTTGTCTCTAACTCTGCATAATACACTCCATTCTCTTAAGAAAATGCTCATGATTAACTAGACTTAATTCAAGCTAATTAGAGGTTACAGAAATCTCAAACTCTCACCTGTAGTGTCGTCGCTGCTTTTTTCTTTGCTTGGGCTCAGGGTGTCGGACAAATCATTCGATTCTTTGACTCGTGCTTGGTTCTCTGCAAGAGACAAGAAAAAGCAACTGCAATCAATAAATGCTTTGTTCATAATTTCTCCTATACACTAAACTACTGCTAAATGTCAATAGAAAACAATTTGGTTCAAGAAACAGTTAAAAACCTGCTGGGTGCTTATTTCTTTGCAAGTCTGGGCTAAAATGGATTCCGCATCCCTGGAGTCATTAACCCAGCCTAGCCTCTAATAAAGGATGCAATTACCTCGTGCACAGCTTGAATTTGGGTTAATGCTGTGTTCTTGCCAGCTGGAACTGTGGAAAAGCTGATTCAATCAGCAAACAAATAAGAAAAGAAAACTAGAACAATGCAAATACTGTAGCAAGTCAGGAAGAAACTGCTGTTAAGAATAAAACTGTGCTTCAGTATTTTGGACAAATAAAATAACAGCAAGTCTTGTACATACTGTCTCAGAAGAAGTGTGGTGTGAACCATTAAAGAATTACAGCAATATAAATTAATACACTATTTTCTAGAAAGAATTTTCAGTTTAAATTGTATTAAGAGAAGCAGTGTAGGTCACTTCCACAAAAAAAAAAAAATTACCTTCATGAAATATCTATTCATATATAATTGAGCACTTTATTACGTGCAGCCTAGTGAAGCCACACAGTTGGGGTTTTTTTTGGTTTGCTGGGTTTTTTGTTGTTGTGGGTTTTTTTCCTCAATTCCATATTTTTAGTGGAGACCACATTATTTTCAAAGGATCAGGGGATTTAATTACACCAGTGCATCTTTGTCCCACACAGAATCACCCCTGACTCAGTATAAATATTATACGTGACTGAAATACATTTTTAAAAATTTTTCTAAAATAACAACTATGATTTAGTTCTGGTGGGTCCATTAAAAGAGGACACACCATCTCTGGTGTGGGCTAACCCAGCAGGTCTGTCAGCAAGGGACTGTCACCAACACGCAGGTGAGGTTATGCAGAACAAAATCTTTCTTGGCTGCCTATTCAGAGCCTTGTTTTGACAGCACGGCTGCCCACCTGCAGGTTAACAGAGGTTTTCTCTGAGTCTCAAGTCCCAGGCAGAGATACTATATAAAAAGGGGTCAATACAGCATTCCCAGTACACAGATTTCTACCATCCACAGAGAAAAGCACAGTGAACACAAATAATATCACCACATACAGATAGCATGCATGCAACAATGAAGTACCAGGACATGGGAAGAAAGAGAAACATCAATAAATACATCATGTTATACAACAGGGTTAGTGTATGAAAATAAGTAAAAACTAAGGGAATAATAAGACACCTTTTCAAATAACAAGAGAATACACAGAACTAACTTCCCCCAAAACAAAAGAAGTGGAAACTGGACACAACCTGTGCGGCTACATGAGGAAATCAACATGACAGAAGACAGGTTAACAGAAAAAAAACCCCCAAAGTTTTCTTAATCTAACATGAAAAGTTTTCTGTAACTCTGTGCCAAATTAACATCCACTTGTACATGAAACAGAAGGCAACAAGTAGAAACAAAGTAGATGATGAAGGGCAAGACTCTTCCCATCCTAATGCAACTGAAATCACTGGAGAAGAAGGGGAAAATAACCTGCACAGTTACAAGCACACTAGAGGTTCAGACCTGCCAGGTATTTCAAACACAACTCCAATTTTAGCAGACTTCAAAATCCATAATGATTACTGTAGTTAAAAACTTAATCTTTGGGGGTGGGTGGTTCTTTGCTAAAACAAAAAGGGGTCTTTCTTATTTTTAGGAATAAGGTTTTTAACCAGTATCTAAAAGTATTACAAATCAAAACATTTTGCATTATCATGCAGAACCAAGCTCACAGGATTATCACTACAGCTGTAATAATTACTAAACCAAGTAATAAATTATTTTTTTTAAACTATTAAGAAAATATAACCTAAAAGCCTCACCCATGTCACTTTTATTAGTGGCCGATCCAGAAGCACTAAGCTGTGCAAGATCCATATCCAACTAACTTTACCATATCTGGGCATCCATGGAAATACTGCTTTCCTGCCCTGTGCAAAATGGGAGGAACAGTGCGAGTTCCTCTGAACTGAATTAACTCTCCCTCCCACAGCACCCCCTTATATACTTCCCTCCCACCCACCCTTTGGTACACCAGCTTCTCCCTCACATGGTGTCCTCCCCCTCTAAAACAAGGCACAAAAGATGAGGCACCAGAGGAAAGATGTACCAGTTCTACACGTGAAACAACAGAAAACACAAATTACCAGACACCAGTTTCCTATTCTGGAACCAGTCGTAAGCACAAACTCTTTCCTGTACTACATTATATCACAGCAGTTGTTCCTGTTTCCCGTAATAAAATTGAGCTGAATAAATATAGCCAAAGTGATAAAGTATATTAAAATGTGTTGACATCATACTTGATGAGTTAGAATATATTACCAAACACTAAAAATAGCTCAGAGCTTTGCAATGGAAGGGGCATGCAAGTGTTACGTTACAGTTATAGTATGGATTCTTTTGCCAAATATGGCACCTTGTCTATAGCTTCCTCACATACAGAAAGGAGTTAAAGGTGCCACGCCATGCATTGAAGGAAGATAAATTAAAATGTCTCTAAAATGCTGGACCTTTTAACAAACTAACATTTATTATTAATGTGTATTAAAAAGCTGCAAGAGAGGAGTGAGCCTGCAAGTCCAAACAATCTTACATTATTAGGCACTTGAGAAATATTGACCTGCACACTTGGTTGCAATCCTGAACTTGGCATTGTAAGGTAAGGATGACTGTTCCTTGACAAGTCTTTTGTAATTAGCTCCTTTAAGTTAACTTGGTTTATACATGAGAGAAAAGAGTTAGAGAGGCACAGATACATTTTACTTGGAAAAGACACATTTAGGAGGTTAATACTTATTTTAAAGTCATGAGGGTGTAGGAATGAAAATAGTCAAATGAAAATATACTTTTATTTAAAACTTAAAATGACACCAAACATTATCTCTGTGCAGCACTATAATAAAATCAAAATCCTGTTTGGAATTCATGCAGGCACTGAAACTTGAAATGACTTTACAAAAAATATTATTTTTTTTAAAATGCATATTCAAGTAAGAACTCAGTCAGTATTGAGACTAACATTTCATGCACTCAATCTTCAAAAATGGTTTCCATTAGATCTTTTTAGCCTACAATGGTATTTGGAGTACAGTTCAGCAAACAATTTCCCTCCCCTTTATTGAATTTCTCCTCAAATGCGTATTCAATCAAAACTCAACCTGCTGGCTTAACAAAGAACATGCACTGAGTGACAGAAAAAGCATGCTTCAAAAACAGTTAAATAATCCAGAAGTCTAACCTTTCAAAAGCTTTGTTTCTTCCTCTTTGGTTAGATGTCCTTCATCTATGATCTTGTCTGCCAAACAAAATAAGTGTTACTTTCCAAGCTCAGATTTTCCCTGCATGCATCTACATAGAGTACATTCCATGACCAAATTAAAAGCTGCTAATATTACTTCCTACTCAGGCTTGAACAAAAACTTTATTCTGGGACAGAATAATGAAACAGAGCACACAAGCCTACGGGAACTTTGTGATGCAGTGCATAATTATTTCTCCTTATTAACTTACATAATGCTGCAGTTCACTAATGAGAATTTAGAAGAATTAATTTTATGCACTTTAAAAAAAAATCTAATTGGAAGCAACAAATAATTAACACATTTCTCAAGTTTAGTTATCAAAAAAGGAATTCAAAGGGCTGGTTGCATGAAACAGACATTCATCCAACACAGCAGGAATCTAGAAATGCACCACAGTAAAGAAGCAATAGAGAAGTCCCCTTGACATGACAATTGCTTTTAATAGCACCTGTGAAAGGTACACAGAAACAGCCTTTCTTCATTTAAACTTTTCAAGACAGCTGCACAAACCTCCAAAAAACCAGGAATGCATTACATTCAGGTTCATGAAAAATAGAGTTTTTATAAAAGGTCTACTTTAGGGAAGTCTACTCATGTATGGCACGTGCACAAAAATCTTAGAAGTGGAATTTGAGACTAGATTGCTAAGTTCATCCTATCTCCTGCTAGACTTGAAGGTAAACAAGATCACAAGGGAAGAATAGGATTGGATTAATCAGACACAAAAAAGCCTATTCAATAATTCATTTCTTTTTGCAGGTGAGATTTCATTCTAATTCCTTAAGAAGCGACGTCAACACAGAAGCACCGAGGATCCCATCTTACAGATCACATCCTCAACTTCTGTGCAGTAGCTTTTGCAGTTTAGTCCATGTTGAAAGCTCTTAGTCCCTGAAATATCAGGCTTGAAGCTGCCTCTGCCTCCCCTCCACGCTCTCCCTGTCAGATCCCTGATAAACAGGCAGGGAATGCAGTTTGCTGGATACTCCATGTGCTGTCAACAGGTAACGGAGACACAGAGAAGGCTGAATGAACAGCACAAACAGGAGAGTTCAGACTGAAGAAGCTGGATGACAGTAAATCCTCCTCAAATGTAAAAGAAACAATAATAATAAAAATTAATAAAAATTAAAAAAAAAAAAATTTAGTGAGCATTTCCAGCTGCAGGTATCTCTGAAGACTAACTCATTCCTTTACTCCTCTGATGGCATGTTGCTGTAACTATGACAATTTAAAGACAAATGCAGGACAAGATCTGGGAGGAGACATCTTTTACAACCCTAGATGGCAGAAAAGCTTTCAGACAAAAAGCCCTGAAGTCTGAAGAAGGGTTTTTATGGCCAAAAGGTTGTCCTGCCCTCTGCCCTCTCCAACACAGACAGATGAACCAGCCTAAAAGAGATGTTCCCACCACCTACTTTTATCAACAAATATTATCCTGCATTAGTGTAACATTTTACTAATCTTGCTTCAGAAACACATGGAACAGGACACTGGATTTTCAGGACTGGCTTTTGGTCTCAAGCAACTGTAGGAGATCACTCATCATGCAAGTTCAGAAGAGCTTCGAGTTCCTCAGAGCTGGTGAGAATGACTGTGCCTAGACTGAAGAAAGCACTGGGGAGGGAATCAAGTTACTGGCAGCCACAAGTAAGGGGTTTGATATCATGAGTCCTCTTCCATTTTAAAATAAAATAAATATAAATTAAAGTCTTCAGATATGATTATTCCAGGACTCAGCTGTGGCTGGAAGAGGGGTGGAAGGGAAGGCAGCAAGAAAAAAGCTGAGGAATTCTTCTTGTATGTCTGAATAAAACAGCTGAAAGCAAATAAAGTAGCTTTTAGCTGCTTGAACTGAAGGGGTAACACCTCAACTATGCTAGACTGCTAGCTTAAAATAGGTTTCTATAATCAGCTTACAGAGTTAAATTTAGCATTATGAATTGATGGATCTTTTAGCTTTCACAATTCAGTAACTGCTAAACCTCAAATAACTGCAATACAAAACAGAAACTACCCTTCTTGACATGCTTTCCAAACTGAAACTTCTGCAGCAGTTCTTTACACTCTGTTTCCACGACTCTAAGAAACTGCAGGCATGGTTTTTTTGGCTTTTTTTCATTTCCATGGTGGCTTGTTGTTTTCTAGCGTCCATTACTGATTTCACCATTTGAACAAAAGGTGTTTCCTTGGCACTGTTTCTTCAGCCAAGATCTCGAGCAGCAGCACACGAGTCTGTCCAGTCTGACCCAAAGGTGGCACAGCCAGAGTTTTGCACTTGGTGACTGACACCTCTCCTAACTCTCAGAACAAGCAAACATTCTCTTTGTTTCAAAAATTCTATGGTTAATATATGGCATAAGCCAACAAAAAATAGTTTACTTCAGCATGTTGGTATTTAGATAATACACAGAAAATTGGATGTTGGTATCGCTGAACTCCATAGAATCTTATTTTTCATTGTTACCACTCTAGTCACTAAAAATGGCAGAATCCAGACAACGAGAAAGAAAAGATAAAGAGATGCCTTCTTTAAAGCATCTCTTTCAAATCTCTGCTTTTTTTTTTTTTTTACTATTTCAGAAAACTTCATAAACCCGATTTGTTTTTAAATCAATTTGTGTTTTCCCTGAATCAAGACACGCAGTCTTGGCTACCAAAATATAAATTCGGGTGAGGATCCTAGCTTTAATTTCTGGCACAAAAGATCTTTAGCTTTCATGCTATCCAGTCTCTACTAAGCAGAAAGCAGAGAGGTACACATAACTACTGTTTTTACTGACACAATCTGCTGTGAAGTCAGCTCTCAGTTCATCTTTAAGATAATTAGTATTTCCTTTTGCAGCTTAAAGCCAGCTTTCCTTCAGGTTTTTAGGCATTTCCCGTATTTTCAATTTAAGAACTCTATTTAAGATTTAGGTTGCTTTGCACTGTGTGCAACAGAATAACTAAGATCTGTTAACATTACAATTATCACTTAAGTAACATGGCCCCTCTATATTTATATTTTGGCATCAAAACAATCTTTGAAGTAGGCCAGGTTTGAAAACCAATAAAAACCCTGTTCCTTAGTGCACAAATTTCCAACCATCTGAAAAAAGTGATACTAAATAGCTTAAACTTTACTTGACACCTGCAGGTCAAAGGAAAAGTTAAAAATAACCATTCGATCCACCCAAAAACTATTACTTGATAAATTTGCAAAAATCAGGTTGGTGAAAAGAAAGAAGTTGACTTGCATTTAAAATCAAACGCAAAATCACAAAATCAGGGAAAAAAGAAGGACGCAAATAAAGAAGGGTTAGACTGGAGTGAAAGACAGGAAACTAGCAGGGCAACAAATATCACTTAGGTCTGTAAATCATCACATTTTTGCAAATAATGAGTATCATGTAATGATCCAAAAGAAGCACCATGACTTCTGCTTTTGATATCACTGATTTTCACCAGTGGTTACTAAAAAGAAGCTATGGAATGAGCAACAAGTGAACTGGATGCAATGATCAGAAAGTGAGAGACTTCCTAGATCATTCAGAGCCAGATTCATAACACTCCACAGATGTTAAGAGATCAGGACACATTACTGGATGGTATTGTGAGTGCATTCCGCTTAAAAAATAAAAACAATTACATAATATCTTCAAAAATCTACAGAAGCTGGATTTTACAAACCATATGGTTTCTGGGATTTTTATTATACCATTATTGCTTAAGTAATAAACCTGCTCCTCTCTCAGTACTTAAACCTCTGGGCAAAACCCAACATACTACAACATAATGAACTATATATTCTTGCTCTGTACTGCCAATCTTTATGACACTGTTCTACACTATTTCCTGCGTGCCTTGAAATTTGACTTCCTGACAATCTCTGGAACTGTAATTTTTCTCCCCAGGAGTCCCCAACCCTTGATGCTACACAGAGCAAAGAGCAGGAATAGGACTGAAGGGTAGCATTTATATACAAAAGGAAAAGAACAGATCCTGCAGTTTGCAGTTTTTAATCTCATGATATTGTGAGGCCTGAGTAAACATATTTGAATACGGAAAAGGCAAATTTTTGGTCCAAGAAAAGATAAAAGGGTCAATGATTTGAAATTTTTCTTGATGTGAGTGTGAAAACTTAGACTGTCCTAAAAAACACAGAATATTGAACCCTTTTGAAGTCATATTCATTCCTTTAAAACTGAAGCAGTCGAGGCCTTGCAGTGTCTTCACTCTGTAGCTTTCAATGTCTTGAGAAAGGGTAGGCATAAACCCACTGATCTTAATTTTACTCTTATTAGTACTTTCTACATCTTAGAATATTTTACTAGATACTGTTGATCACTTTTCCTTCTCAATAGTGACAGGACTGGTCACATTTAGTTTGCAGAAGTGATACTAACCTAAGTTTTGCCAAATAGGTTATGCTAACATCCAAGCAATGAAAACAAGCAACCAACTTGTATTTGAACATCACACAGTGTGCTCTTCATGTTCTAGACAAAAAAAAGTTTACTCAAGCATTTAACTTCGTTTTTACATACTGAAAAAAGATTCATACAAGATCTTTGCAAAATTTAGAATTATTTTAAACTGCAGCCTGACAGAAGACAGCTACCAGTCATTAATTTTTTAAAATAAACATTTTTCAAATAAATAAAATTTAAATTTTCTTAGACAAACATTAGCAGTATCACATCATTTGGTTTATAGAGCTGCAATCTGGATCACAAGCTGTAAAATCAAACAAGTCCACTACACTTCCTCATGAAAATTCGAGAGGAAAGAGTCCAGTGGGCATTATGTCAAAAATTAACCTCTCTTATTTCTGCTTCTAAATGCTTCTCTGCTCAATTTTAGGTACATAATTTCAATAAACTCTGAAGAAGCAGATTTTCTTGAAGTTTAATAGCACTTTGCTTCTCTTCATTCTAATGATATTTTTCTTTCAGTAGGCAAAAAGCATTAACACCTTCAGTTTTTCCTTAATTAGAGATGTGTAGACAGCACTGTTTCATTACCCATTTTCAAAAGCATTTGCTTTAGAAAATACATTTCACATTCCAGAATAATACATCTTTCTAAAGACTGGTATTGCAATTTTCTGTTTTTCTTAAAACAGTCTCTTGGATTTCCACATACAAACTACAACCTTGTTTTCCCTTTTGTTATTTTGTTACAACTAATCTAGAGCATGTGTAAGGCCTTTAATTATCAGATAAATTACAGATATGTGAAAACGCACATATCTGTCCTTCTGCTGCCTGTGATGTTTGCTTAGACTGACAGATTTCAACTTAATTTTTAACAGGTGAAAAATTACACTCAGTTTTAAACACCATGTGGCAATATCACCACCCTTTTGTTGGTCAGGGCACAATAATGGATGAACTAAGAAGAGACAATGTGACCACTTTGCAAGAGCAAAGATATCCTGTTACTTCATCTGCCAGACACCTGCTTAATACCACAATGTCACAATTCTATGCTTAGAAAATTTCTGCTGTTACAGAAATATTAAACAGTAGTGACAAATTCCGGTTTTATCCACCTTTTCTGTGTTTTCTGTTGTTTTTAAAGCAAATGTGAACACTCTTGTACTCACTCTGACATTCTATGAACTGATGAATAAAAGTGCAGTCCCCTCCACTCTTTGAAAGAAAGTGCTCTAGTAGAGAAAGAAACACTTCAGTTTACATCTTCCTATCATTTTCCAATTGAGACAACAAGAAATTTGAAAGGCATATTAACAATATTTGTCAGTGTAGTCTCAGCGGACTTTTGAGTCAAATCTGAGTTAATATGCAAACAGACAAGACATGAAGTTGAAATGATGTCTGAGAGATAGTAGGAAATAAGATTACTCTTTATAACTGATTAGAAGAAGTACTTCAGCTGCATTTTCAAAAGAAACATGTTTTTAACCTATACTCTTCAGCATCTTTATTAGCTTTAAAAGGGTATTTTCAAAGTTTTTCATTAATCTTCATGTTGATTCTTCATATCTAACACCCTCTATTTCAAAAGTGTCACTGAATATATGAATATATGCCTATACTTTTTGAACAGTTTCACTTTGAAAAGACAGCTCTGCAGCGGAGTTCCTAGAACTGGCCTCATTTCCCAGGTTTACCCAACTCCTTGTTCAGCTCCCAACTCCATCAGAATCCTGCACCTCTTCAAGGCACAAACATTTCCTTTCTGAAAAACCTCAAAAATCCTTTGACCAAGAGTCCAGCAGTAGGAAAAGGCTGTCATTAGTACAAACCTGCAGAATGTGGTACATTCTAACCAAACTGTTAAACCATTAGCTCTGACATCAGAAGCTGAACCGCAATACTAAGCTTCACTACGTTTCAAGGTTAATCTGAAAAGCCAACTTCTTTTTAACCCAGAAGGACAGAGCATTTAAAAAACAATACCATGGCTGTAAACTTTATTTTCCATATTTAAGCTTCCTTTTTTTTTTTCATTTTTACTGGTTCTCTATCTCGTATCTTTCCTAATGTAATATATGGCTCACAAAATTTAAAGATGGAAGCCAGGTGTGGTGTAACACACTGAGAAAAATACCACTTTTTGAAACAACTTAGTTCTATGCAACTTTTATCAGGGGCTTGCTGTACAAACAAGTTCCTCTTTACTGCACCAGCTTTTCTGTATGTCCAATGGGAGAAAATGAATCCCTAACCATCATCCTCTAAGACAATTTTTTCATTAAAAGCCTCTGGAGAGGCTACGAGTTTTCTTAGTTCCTCTACTCTGAATATAGCTCTTGACTGCTACAGCCACAGAAAAAAGTAATGTGAAACCATTATTCTTGCCATAGCCAGGTAGTGTGCCTGTGCACACACTTTGAGAGAAAGAGATACAAGAGGAATTTTTAAAAGCATACTAATTTTACATGGGTTTTACAGTTTTCCTCTTTCATTCCCTAAGTTGCTCAATCTGCATCATAAACCCAAAATTCTTAGTTCTTCTAAAATAATGCAAAACTACATAGCGGGGGAAAAAAATCAAACAAAAACCCCAACAAAAATCCCAGCAGTAACTGCTTCCTGCTGCTTGAAAGAGAATAAAATCCAAAATCTGGCAGAGCAAATAACTTCCCATCTGTTATACATGGGCTACGTAAGGGACTGGAAGAAGCACAAAGGCACAGACTGTCATGAAGAGAGCACAGGGCAGCAAGCTGTAAAATGCCAGAGAAATGGGGGTGGGTTGGGTATGGCAGAGATGCAGGAAAATGTACAACCAACAGAATAATGAAAAACTACCCTAAAATACAGAATAATGAAACAGCATGGTACATGCATGACAAAAATGGTGATATAAACATACAGAAAGAGAACTTGAATGAACATTTGTATGTTGCATGTACTCAAAGAAAAATAACTGGCAAATAGTTTTCTAAAACTTCCAGGTTTAAGCACAAGTTCCACTGTAACTCATAGGATGGAGGAATCTATCTTGTCATGCCTCAATTCAGATGCCCCTGACTCTTGTACAATCCAAAATAAGTCCAAAAGGGATTGCTTCTTGGCCTTCAACCAAAAAGTGAGTTTCAGTGATACAATGGTATTTGTTATAATCACATGATGATTTTTAAATGGGCAGTTTTAAAATCTGGACTCGTAAAAGGTATCAGTATTTAAAAATCTCACAGGACATTCCTACCAATAATTTAAAAACAAATAAAAAGGGTTTCTTTAAAAAAAAAGTCAAATCTAGTATTATGTTATAAATTATTCCTCCAGATAATAATCTATATTTGAAGTTAAAGCTCAACAGCTTCTACTAAATGTTTAAAATTAGCTCTAGTTTAAAAAGAGAAAAGCAGATCTATTTCTTAACCTTCTATCAAATATTAAGCTATTACCAAGCTACAATTATGCATCAGCAAGATGGATCAACCTACATAAAAACAAAATCTCACTTTTCATGGCAGTGTAGAGAAGTGGGCACAAGCATTGAATGTTCTCTTGCTAACCTCAGCATGCACCACAGCTAAGCAGCTAAAAAGCTAAGACTCTTAGGGGCAACCAGTACTCTCAGCTTTAGGGGAGGTTTTGGTGCAGTTCCTGTAGGTGTTTAACAGATGTCTCCTCCTGCTCCCAGTAAGGATCAGCCATGAGGTTATGTCATAATTAACTTTCAATTTTGCTATTGCTCTCCCTAGTTAAGAACCTCACAATTTACAAATATGCATATAAAGCTTTAGAATTCTGTTTCAAAAATATATAAATACAGGAACCCTTAAACACTGTGAGTATTGGTTAAAACCATGAGTTCTCTATATAGGTCCCTGAACCTTCAAACCAATGCTACCACTATTCCTCAGAGTGTAGAAGCTAGCTACAAGAAAAAATTTAAAATGATTAAATTTAAATTATGTCAGCCAATTAAACAATCAGAGTCATCACTGGAATATTTTTTGCTATATGTGATATTGGACAATTTCACTCAAAAAACTTTGTGTATGTTATGACACATGAGCTAAAATATTTGGCTCTAACTAGCCTTTAAAAAGCCCTATCCTTAGTTTAATCTGTATTAATTGCTGTTTCACAGAGATACTCCTTGGTTTTAAAAAGTTAGTTTCCACTGTTTATAAATTTTATATACTCACATTTTTCATATTAAATTTATAAAAAACCAGGTTCTGCTGACTTTATTTAGCATACCCAACTTTACTAGAAAAACACTGTATGTCTATGTGTTGCAAGGGAAATTAAAAGGAAAAACAATCAATGAGTTCTCCACTTTTTTTGTGTCACAACCCTGACATCATTCAGTCAGTAACTCCTCCTGATTCCAGTGACAGCCCATCACAAACAAAAAACCAACCCAACAAAAAAAGACACCCTCCAAGTGGTTTTGTTGTATTTTACAGAACTTTCTAAAAACACTATGACTGAAAGCATAAGCAAAAAAAAAAAAAAAAAAAAAAAGAAAGCTGGTCAGGGGTGGACAAATTCATTTGCAAAGAGAAAAAATTCCAAGCAAAACTTTAGAGAACACTTTGAATTTGTTCTTTTTCACACATCAACTGTAAGACAAAAGGTAGCCTTCAGATACACTACCTTTCTCTGTGCTCCCATTAATTTTAGGTATGAAGTCGTCAACTTGTACGCCTAGGATTAAGAAAGGGCATTATTTTTGGAACCAAGAAAAATGTTTTGGCTTTTGTTTCTTTATAAACACAGCACTTTGACATGTACCTGGCTTTTCATACCACCTCCTCACAAGTACCTAATCAGACAAACCAGGCAAAATTTATTGTGCTTCCTACTACAGATCACGTTGCTGTTTGTTCAAACGTCTAAGAGGTTACTAACTCCAAAGAATTACTGCCTATTACATACATTTACGTGTGTGTACATATATAAAAAAGTATTTTAAAGCTAATGGCGCGAAGGCCGCTCAAGCCTCGGGCCCTGCAGCCGCAGCGCCCTCTGCCGGCCCTGCCCCAACACGGACCCGCCAGTCCAGGAGAGCTCCCTCCCTGCTGGGTTAACTGGGAATCCGATTTCTTGTGCCACACACAGAGACTACGAGATTATCACAACAAAAGTAACGGAACAGCAAACCCGGAAACCAGCTTGAAACGAGAAATTGATCACACCTACCTAAGCTGTTGTGTTCCTTAAGAGTTTTCTCTTGAAGGTGTTCTAACCGTACTGTAAACAGAAGTCCAAGAAAAAGGTATTTCACAGATTAAAAGAAAAAACAAATAATCAAAGTTTCTTTCCTGCTATTGACCAACCTTGTAAAGCAGTCAGTCGCTCATTGGTGAAGTCATTATCAGCCTGCAAAGCTTCTATTTTTGCTTGAAGCTCTTGCTCTCTTTCTTCCATTTCATCTATTTTATGCTGCAATTCCTTTTTCTCAGCCAGTCCTTTTTGTTGGATTTCTTCTTGTCTTCCTTCTGCTACCTGCTCAAAAAGATTTTTAAAATCCCCCCAAAATCAAAATTAACATGTGGAAGAACAGATCTTCTTGATTTTTATGTAATTAAATGTACATAAGTAACTTTCTTTGCTAATCGGATAAAGAAAATGAAAAAAAAAAGGAAAATCTATTACCTTTATACAAATTTCACTTCAAGTCGACTGAGAAAATGTCAAAATATCTTAACTAACTTTTTGACTGAGGAACATTAATTTTACAGCAACAGTGAAGGGCCCTAGAACTAAGAAATGCCCTAAGTCTCCAGCACCTCAATTCCATCAAAACTCAAGAACACTTCTGAACTGAATGTGCACTGCACAGACCACCTTGATGGAAAGCCACATCTTTTTCCTTAGTGGATCTCAAGAACGTAAGTTTTAAACAGTCTCCTCCCTCAAAACAAGGTAAGAAGTTTCACTTTCGATCCTTCTGGGTGTGCTCATCATCACTTGTGATCAACCCACTCCTGGGAAACCAACTGCCTTAAGAGCAGCAATTTAACATTTTAGTTTGGAAAGAAAGATTTCCAAACTAGGAACCTAGGTTCCAATCCCAGTATTTATCCAAGATAAATGCAACAACTGTCTCAGGTCTCCAGAGATAACACCATTACCTTCCTCCTCAACTCCTATTTATCTAGATTGGAGACTCTTGGAGAACAGGCTTTATCATAAAGTGATTATTCTCTTCTCCAGCACAAAGGACTGTAAATATTCATATACTCAGATATTTAGTTTAATATCAAACTTGATAACAAGATGGAAGATGAGCCATATTATTACAATGTGGTGGACTAGTTACGTTTGCTGTAACTGCACGAAGAGGCAACATGAAATGCAAATTTATTTCTAATTCTAGATTTTATTCCTCTTACCTTTCAGATGTTCAGCTTGAAAGTTTCTAGTCCAAATAAAAGCAGCTGGATATGAAGTTTTATAGTACACATCATTTTACATTATAATCTATTTCAGCCCCAAAAATACGGTTAACTTTCAAAGTGAATGAAGGGGGAACCTTTTTAGGAAGTTACTTAACTGATGACAGTTTCAATTACATTAAAACAGAACCTAGAGAACATGCAGATGATATGCATCTTTCTGTTGTTAACTGTTGTTTAACAAGTTTCTTAACTTTTTTGTTTGCTGCATTAAAAATTGAACTATATTTGTTTGTTCCATTAATCACAGCTCTATCCTAAGTCAGATGAAATTCTGTCATTACCTTCAGCTTGTCAGAAAGATCTTTAATTTCATTTACAGCTCCATTGTACTTATTAGCTAATTCCCTTAATTCTTCCTGAGTCCGCTCATTCATTTCTTTCAGGTGTGTACATTCATCTTCTGTATTACTTAAACTCCGCTGTAAGACAGAATTATTATGCAATAAATAACAACAAAAGACAGACAAACTACCAAACACTGCAGATGATATACTTTTTCCAAGCACTATATATGCACAAGATGCCAACTAGTCTTAAGAGAGTTCTTGACTAAGGGAATATAGCAAATAAAGGAAAAGAGAACAATGTGAGATATTATAGGGGCAGAAATCTTACTTCAAAAGCCCATCTAACACTTTAACTGTAAAAGCTCATTGTAAAAGCTCCTTTTAAGCATACTTTTTACAAGTAGTTAAGTGTATGTTTTCATAAGTGTTGCAGTTTAGACAAGTTCTTACAGCATTTTTTTAATGCATGTATGTAATTTTCCCTGTGTATGTCCCACACACAGTAACTTCTGTAAGACAGCACCATGAATTTTGAAAGCAGAGAGAAAAGGGAAGAGCTGGAAGAATAGTTTCTCATTAAGGGTTTAACAATCTGAATCTTGCAAGTGTCAGAGTACAGATTACAGTGACAGATTACAGCAACAAAGCAGGGATCTAAATAGCAGCAGTTACAGCTATTTCAGCACTTCCAGAAGACCAGAAATGAAACTTCAGTACCTCCACTTCAGACAATTTTCTGACCACTTCAATTTTCTCCTGAAGGACCCGCCTCAGGGACTCTTTGGCTGTTGTCTCATAGTTGTGTTTGTCTTCCTGTAATGCTATAAGCTCTTTTCGTATACTGTCTTCTGTTTGATTCTGTACATACAAAATAATTCAAGAATAGAATAATTACTGTTTTGCTTATTAAATAAATTAGATTTAGATTAGATTGTGATAAAGTCTGTTCTATTAAAAACGTTTCACAGTCTCTGATAGATGAAAAACATGTTGTGTACAAATCAGTGATGAAAGATTCTTGACGTGACTGGGTGTAAGGAAGTTTTTTTTTGAAGTGTATGTATAGCAGCACACATTCAAAGGTCAGTTTTGATCCCAGGAAAATTATGGCACTTTTTTTGGGCACTGCTAAGACAATGTCAAGCCTAGGAGACATAGAACTGGACAAACCATGTCCCAGAGGAAAGACCTTAAACAGGACCTCCATAAAAAGTTCTTAAAATGTAGATAGTTGAGAGGAAATAGAAATAAAATAAAAATTTAAATCTAAGGCAGGCACAGGTGACCTCAACAACAATCAGGGCAGCACATACTAGTAACTCTGAATATCAGACAGGACATGAACAATGAAAACAACAGCCACTTACTGAGATGCCTTGAAATACAGAGCAGATGTACAGTTTTTGTGCTACTCAGATTATCAAAGTTGCATAGGCTCTTTTGGAAAGTTTATGTTCCAAATGCTTCCTACAACTGACTACTTTCAAAACACTTGAAAAGAGCTGCCTTTCAGCATTCCTAATATTTGACTTCAAGTGAACTACTTACCTTTGAACAAGCCTGCAACTGATTTCCCATAACCTCTAGTCTTGATAGCAGCCTGTCTTCATCTATTAAAGCCTAGAAGAAAGGAAGTATCACCTTAGAATTATCACATGCTTAATGTAATGCCAGTAGAGTTCTGCTTTAAAGATCTGAATTTTGTTGGAGTACTTACGGCTAATAGCTATTTCAAAGGTACACAACCAATAAATTTATTAAACATTGTCTTTTGCACAGTTTTAGAGAGCCACCATAAAGCTCTTATTATTTCAGCTGCTTTTTCCTCCATTAACAGCTAAAATTTATATGGCAGTGCCTAGTTCAGTCCACAAGGAAAGGATGCCTGCAGATACCTGCCAACTGGTATCTGAAGCCTCTTGTGTGACAGCAAGGAGTCGCTGAAGGGTTGCCAGCTTCTGCTCCAACATTTGTTCCCGATGTAAGGCTTCCTGTGAAGAGAGCAGGGCACCAGTCACTTCAGCTACAACAACTCAGGAAATCAGAAGTAACATAAGAGATCCCAAAAAATACATCAAAAAAAGGAAATGTGAGTAGCAAACACTGTCAACTTATTCAAAACCATAATAAGCCCATTCCATTTTATCCATCCACAATTTTATTTGGATAGTTTAATTAGAAAATGCTATCCTATAAAATCAGGTTCCTAAATCCTTAATTTTTCATGCTATGGTGCACATGCTGAAGACATCTTCTTATTCTTCCCAAGACTTAAAGACACTTCGTCTTGTTAATAATTTGAGTAACAAAACTGCAGACACCAAAAGACAGCTTGGCAGCCTCCATGCAATGAGCTGCTCATCCTCAAATGAGGTCACGAAAGAGAAATGCCAAGCAAGAACTACTATTTTTGTTTGACTTTTTGTTTATGACAGGAGAATAGAAGAGTGTCTTTGTTAACTCCAGGATATGGAGTGAACAGATTGGTGAGTGAATATGTATTTGGCTTCCAGAGAAAAAGCATCTGCATGAACTCCTTCCTGCTATGTCAGCAAATACATATAAAGATAGTGTTTATCTCAAAAGCCTTGATGTGAACAAATAAAAATCGCCACTATCAAACAAAATCAGGCAAAACAAATCAGTAGAACTTATATACAGTTAAACCCAGACAGAGCTTACCAGCAAAAAAGCTTTCTTTCTTTTCCCAGAAAGCTGATTTTATCATCCTTTCTAACAAGTTTACTTTTATCTATCAGCACACAGTTTAACGTGCTGCCATTTCACAGTGTAGCTCTTTTGCGACATAACATCTTGGGAAAAGCACACCTATTAAACTGACACAGAAGCAGGCACAGAAAGGCTGGTGATGCCAGTGAGGAAAAAGAGCTGCCAGCACTGTCCCTTCCTTTGTAGTTTCCAGGAGACATAAGCCACAGGATAAGATATGTGTTCTGAACAAAAATATTCAGCCAAATTAAATGCCCTCAAAAAAAAAAAACTTACTTGTAGATACTGTGAAAGCTGAAACAATTCCTGAGAATACATACTGGGCGTGTTAGCAGCAACCTGAAAAAGAAGGTAAGAATCAGAATGGTTTGGATTTTTCATTAAACACAAAGAATGCGAAATTCACTTAAATCTAATCACAAAGGTAAACTTCAGATTATCTAATAACAGCACTTTGCTTCAGTTCTTGTTCTGTTACTATTTATACTTTTTTTAATCACAGAACTTCCCAACTTGGGACTTAGGCCCCACTGCATTTTCCTGCACAATTTCTTGAACCACCCAACACACCAATGAGTTTAAAGCTTTTGGTACAGTTGAGACCAAACTGACAAAAAAGAAACGTGGGGCACAAAGGTGAAGCCATTCAACCCAAGGACAACACAAATCGTGGGCTTCCAACTCGATGTCATCACACGTTACAATTGCATATTTCCTGCTGACCTATGAGTTATCATCATCTCCCCTTTATAAGTATCTACTGGAGAATTAAGGAATACCTGTATTATCTTTGAATAATAACAGACTGTTCTACACTTGGAGAGAAGTGGGGGGTTGTTCTGTGGGTTTATTTCAGCCGACCTATTTATTTACTAATTCCTGTAGGCTTCCTACACTGATATAATTTTTACCTGCTTTTCCACAGTTACACCTGAAGTCCCTCCTCAGGATTTCTACCCTTGCCCTGGATTCAAGCCACACATTGTTTTGAAATCTCAACTTAAACACAGTCTATTAAGTTCCTCAGGCTGCTGGTGTCACAAGTAAGTTTTCACAGTCTCTTGAAATTTTGTTCTTCATGCGTACAACTCTGATCAGAACCTATTTAAGTTAATCCTTCTTTTTAGAGACTAGAGAAATAATCAACTCCTGATCACTTTTCTCAAGGAAGTATCTATTAACAGCTTTTCTACAAGTCCTCCATGTTAGCAAAACGTTTAGGAATTCCAGTTAACAATACTGACTCCATGACACCACAGTAAGCAGCTCTGGCTGTGCAAGAGGGGCAGAGAGGTTTGGTCTCAGTCTTCCTTGGGAACACAACAGTGCTGCCCAGACTGTGCAGAGTGGCCTCTCCTCCATAAGAAACGTGATATAAAGCAAACAGACCTCATCCAAAAACCAAATCATGAGCTACTCTTGGGTCCCACAGAACATCAAGTATTAAATTATGCAAGACCTGTTAGTCTGTCAATCTGTACCTGGAAATGAACCATCTTAACATCAATGGTTTTGCTCCAAAGCCACGTTTCAGGTGCCACAATGTAGAAAGTCAACTTACCTTCAAATATACACTGTAATACTGCATTACTTCTCTACCTTAAATGTAACTCAAAATATTAAACTAGGTAAAAACAGTCAGTGGAAAACACACCAAAATGTTACTGGACAAACTTCACTATTTCTTAATCTTTATAACAAGTCTGAAATAGCATGTGTCTGAATAAGGTATAAACCAGCAAATTACTGAATTACCTTGTCAACAGGACTGGGTAATGGAGCATGGATAACACTAAAAAATAAAAAAAAGAAGTGGATACAAAATGCATAAAAGTTGTACTTGGACATTTTCATCAAAACTAAAAATATAACACCATACATTTTTACTATTTCTTATTTGAACATGAAATTATATGGAAAATCTTCTGTAGTAATTTACTTTTACTTATCTCCTCACTAGCAAGAAAAGACACCATAAAACTTCATGCAAGTATTTCTGGATACTGATGATAAAAGGATGTTTAAATTAGTAATAAACCCCACAAAACTGCTGATAATGAAAGATGACTAAAATTATACCATTTGCGATTAGCACTCAATGCAAACAAAATGTTAAAGTTTTTGGTTTCTAATACTCTTGGAAGATTTCTCAAAAATGGGCCTATACACAGAACATGCTGCCAATATTCAGCTGAGTTTCCACTAGCTTCACTTCAGTGGAGTCTACGTGCATTCAAAACAGCCAAAATAATAACCACAAATAAAGAAAAAGGGCAGGAGAATTTGCTTATTTGCTTTCTTTTTCTCTATATTCTTCTGTTTCTAATACCCATTTCAGCAAAGTAAACCACAGTCAGAAAAGCCCTACTATGTGGGAATTTTTTTCTTCTTTTAGAGAACTTCTTTATTCTTCACAGTTGTCTGAATTACTAAAACAACAAGCAAATGAGGGGTTTTTTCTCACATAATGCCTGCAAAAGAACCATGCACTCAGTTACTCGCTTTGCAGGATTACAGGAAAAGAAACTGCTCCCATTATGATTTTAAACATACTACCCATCAAATCCTCATCATAGAGCAGTTGAATTTTGGTACATGTCCTTACTCTGATCGGAACCGAGCTTCCATTCCATCTGGGAGGAACAGTTTGATTGTGGAGACTATACATCCATGGGTAACTGAAAAGAAACAAATACCAAGTCATCATCATCCAGTACTGTTTAATTTTAAGTTCAGTGCTTAATGTTATAGTAACCAAACAAACTGTCTTAAAAAACCTTGAGACAGGCAAAGAGGAGGAGGCATGAACACCTTCCAGCACCAGTGCCTGGGTCTGCCTTCTCAAACCTCCTCTGGACACAGGAAAAGTCATCATTACAAACTTGAAGAGATTATACTGTGTACTCAGTCCTGGCTGTGGAGCAGCTCCAGTTCCAACTCTTCCACGTGCAGTGATACCTGAAACTTGTCTTTACTACAGTAAGTTTAAAAAGTCAATGTTTTGATCATGAGTGAAGAGGAATGCATCTTACCTGCGCCAGGTAACAGAAATGCAGAGGTACAAACAAAACAATGAGCTGCCTTTTTGACAAGATCCCAACAAGCATATCCAGAGACTTAGAAGGTAACACATCCAATTTGTGTCACCAACACTTACTTCAAGATCTGGAACTTGCCAAGTGATTATTATTTACAAACAAGGATCAAAAAGGAAATGCAGAGGAAGTGTGTAGGAACCACTGAGAAGTATATTCTTTCAAAAACCAAAAGCAGCATTATTCAATACAGAACATTTCTATTTTGGGGTGCTTGTAGTGCACATCTACTGCAGAACCCTAGAAAAGTGGCCTTTCATTCAGAAGAGGACTTGCTCCTTGAGGACTGAATTCAAGATTCTTTCAACTCGAGAAAGATCCTAAGGAATAAGAACAGGAAGTGCAATACTTGATTCATACATCATGTTCAAACTTTCTACACAATGTTATAAAATGTTACTGATACCATTTTCAATGCCTTTGGAACAGTCAAATTACACGTGAGTCTTGGTTGGGTTTTTTTTCCTTGTATGGTTCTATGAATTGGGAAGTAAAATTATTTCCAGATACGTGGAAAGATAGCTAAGATAGCTGTACATTGTTCCCAAAACACTACCACAAGTGAGATACACACCAGTGTGTGGCCACCCATCATGTACCTCCAGCACCCATTACACACAAATAGCTGCTCTCCTTTCTCGGTTATTAATACCTGTAAAACAGTTAATCTGGCTTTGAGAAAAAGGACAATGGGCGTTTTAGGACACTGGTAATACTCCAGGGAAATGTGACAGGTCTTTAAGGAAGCTACCTCAATAGAATCTAAAAATATAGGAGAAATGATCTAACAAAGACAAGTTGGTTTTAACCTTTATTTAGCTAATGCTTTGGAGATGTATTTTCCTGGCCAGAGCATCTTCTTTTTCAAGCTGACCTGGCAAAGTATTAAATTTACATGCCAGGGCAGAACAGATTAAACTGCAGGGTTTGGGGTCTTTATTTATAATGGAGTAAATCCAGTTTACAAAAACACTTTAAAAATACATTAGTAATATTAGCTGTAACCTGTAATTAGCTGTACCTTGGCAGAATTCTTTCTTTAAGAGGAAATCAGTGATTTTAATAAGAAAACACTAGGATACCTGACATTAAATACCAACAGACAGCTTTGCCTTTGGGTCACATATCAGGTAGGTCTGCTGTAAGATCACATAATTCTGAAGTTTTTCTGTCAACAGCTAGACTGACAAAAATTTCCTAAAATCTGCAGGAGCTTTATTTGTCTCAAACTAAGATATAACAGGCATCTAGCAAAAGGTCTCAAATAGACAGTGACTGGAAAAAGGTACCAAGAATTTTGACAAACCTATAAAATTAAAATAGTAAGAAAGGAAACAATATCCAAACTCTGCAGTCTGACCTTTAGCTATCAGTTCATTGCAATTGGAAAAATAAGGAGAAAGCCTGAGGTAAAGCAACACAGAAAACACGAATACAGTACTGACTGCATGGAAGAGCAGCAATGGCTTAAATCCAGGTCTATAGTATTTCTTTTGAGGGATTAACAAGAAAAGGAAGTAAAGCAATCCCTGGTTCCCCAATGGAGCTGAGGCAGCCCCTGTACCTACAGCTCACCCCCCTCTCCATCCCACTCACCTCCGGGCGCTCCGCGCGGCCGCCGCTCCCGCCCCGGCA
>JANPWX010000032.1:694732-731076 GCA_024734555.1 Trochalopteron elliotii
CCACAGCCACCGCTCCCTCCACAGCCACCGCTCCCTCCACAGCCACCGCTCCCTCCACAGCCACCGCTCCCTCCACGGGTCAAACAGCCGCCCCACATCCACCGCTCCCCTCCACGGGTCAAACAGCCTCCCCACAGCCACTGCTCCCTCCATGGTGAAACAGCTGCCCCACATCCATAGCTCTCTCCACGGAGTAAAACCCCACTCCTGCTCCATTTGCTGTTTGACACTTCAGTCACGAACTTGTTAGTCGCCTCCAAAACACGGAGCTGCCCCACATTTCACAGCTCCAAAACCCCTGAGACAGGTTCTGCTGCAATAGAGCACAATGGGAACAGAGAAACCATTCGTTTGTCTCAATTTTTGCTTACTAGAGAGACAATTCGCCAATGATGCTCTCATTTTTGTTTTCACTCATTAATGTGGTACCCAGCCCTGAGGAGCCCCCCACACCCCTGGTCTGTGCACTACCCTGCAGCAGACACTGGGCTCCCCACTTGCATGACCTCCCTCAAACATCCCACGACAGAACAGATGTATGAGAGCTCCAAATCTGACTAGAAAAAAGTGCATAAACTGCATTTGAACTTAATCATGCTGGTATTATTTGATCTTGCTTTGCAATGCTGCTGCTCCTTTCCATGCAGGTAACTATCACTGGTTAACTTGGAACGCTCTGGCACCAAGTGGGAAATTTAGAAAGTGCTAAAAGAATATAAAACACACTAACACAGAGAAAAGCACAATGAGATGTTAATAAATAAGTGCTATATTAAGGAGGGGGTAATGGCCGGGCCCCTGTACTCGTCAGTAATACAGCAAGTGGACAAACAAGGAAGCAGGAGGGATGCAAACACTTCTCCAGGACCTGTTACTAACTCTGGCCCAGCAGCAGAAAACTGAGGAATTGGTGCTTATAGCTGATAACCTGAAAAATCACATACTGAACATGCCACTATTTTAATGAACCAAATCCAGATCACATTTACAAGGAAATTACTTACTAAAGCACAGGCTGAACAATAAAATAAATGTATTCTAGCAATACTGACAAAATTCAGAATTTACATGGGTAACTACACTTGTTCTGTCCTGTCATTACCTTATAATTACACACAGCAGATTGCTGAAATGACTTGAGCAAGTAAGGCATTATGTAAACACCAGAGGGCAAAGTGCTTTTAAAGGGAATCACCAATTTAAAAACTACTTTCCTGTCTGTTTCATGACTAGATTAGATTAACAGTAACATCTAAGATTACTGAAATGAACTGGTGAAAAATCCATGTTTATATGCATTCCAACTGCATTCATCGGTAAACACCCTGTGATGATACAATCTTCCTTCTCCGCTTGGGGGAGCAGAAAGGGAGGAAAGCAAACTTGTATCCTCTTCCTCATTAGCGAGCTCAACACATTCATGAGCTTGAACATGGATCACAGCGTCCATGTCCAAAGCCAGAGAAAAGGACAACGAAGGTTGCATAATCTGATCACTCATTACACAAATGCCAGGTCACCTGCATTTGTGTAATGTATTGTGCTTTGTAAAACTAACATAAAACCACAGCAAATAACTACTACTGGCAAAAATTCATGGCAAGAATTTGCTTACTATGAGCTTTCTGCACAAGTTTCCATGAACTAACTGCAATGTGCTGAAAAAACAAGTCAAGTCCAATTTTTCTTCCAACTAAATCATAATAAAAATTGTTTCAGTCTAAATACACTTGAAGAAATTCAGCTTCGCTTAGCAAGGACAGCATCTCATCAAATTAATAGCTCCAAGTTCATTAGATCCAGTGTGTTGCTTTGACTTCTTCCATGTATACTGCTAGTATTCATAAAAGTTTGCATCCACTTCAAATGGGAACATTTTAAATAACTCCCAGGCAGTTTCAGCTAGGCATCCTGGAGGTGAATCTTTGCAACTATAATCAATTATAATCATTTCTGAGAAGAGTAAAAACTACAATGAATCACTCAAAAATCCTACAGCTCTAAAAGATCTCCATGACAAAATACCACCACCAGCACTATTACTTAACAATGTTTTCTTTAAAGACATTCATTAACCTTCCTTCCTCTGATACTGCAGATCTGAGAATTACAACCCAGTCAGGCTAAAGACAAAATTCATGAGTAACAGAGCAGGTGCCATCTTTATGTTTTGTTCACTTAATGCACTTTAAGAAATTCTCCTGTTGTACCATGGTTTGGTTTGTTCGGCCTTTGGGGGGTTGATTTGAGAGAGGTTTGCTTTGATGGGACATTTCATTTATTTGCTTGTTTAAAAGAACTTTATCAGCCTTCCAATTCAATTCAATTTCATTCTTCTCTAATAAACTTCTCTTTAAGGATAAGCTCTATGAAGGTCTTATTCAGAACAGCAGTAAAGGGGTAATGGCAATTGACATTTTATTGCCAAATCTGTGTGTTACTGAGTGGTTAGGATTCTACAGAACATGGCCAGAAGTTCAATGCTTACAGAAAGCAGCAGACCCATTAGGGAACTTTAAAAAGTCTTGACAAAACTGATTACCATCTTAAAATCCCCATACAGACCAGTCTCCAGATAGATAAAGAAATGGTTCCTGAAATACTATGTATTTTCAAAAGAAAAGAGAGAGAGGTTGCATTTTAATTAACACAGATACAGAGCTATTGCCATAATACAAGATCTCCTGAGCATGCATACTGGGAAGAAGACAGTAAGAAAAACAAACCAAACAAAAATGCCATCACCTCATTTGTCAGCTAGCAACTTCTCTCTTTTCATTTTAAATTACTTGCAGAAATCAAAATCAGTAGCTGTCACAGAAAGAAACAGTGGGTATCTGTTAAAGATACAAATTTAGAATCTGTTTCTTTACAGAATAAGATACAAAGAATTAAGTTAGCCTGTTTCAAACCTATACTGACTACTTGATCAAGAAATTTCAGGTTCATACTTCTGCCACATTATTAGCTGAAACCTTAGGGTTCAAAGGGCTTGAAAGAAAGGTAATTACAATTATAATAATAAAATCCAAACACAAAAAGGCCAATACAGCATTACACACACATGCCTGTGTTGCACTTTTAAAACTGCTGCTGTCAATTTAAGTGAGGCAATAGACGAACACATGGCCTCAGCTGAGCCTTCTTTTCCAGACCTCCACTTCCCCGGCACACAGTAGCACCCACACAGCCAGAGAAGAAAGTAGGCCATGGAAATAACCCAGTAAAGTACATGTGGGGGCATGGGGGTAGAAATAGTCTGTGTTTTCAGCAGAAAAGCTTCTTGATCAAGGTACCACATGGGCACAGGGCTCACTGCCAGCACAAAGGAGAGAAGTAGTAAGAAAAAACCAAACAAAACTATTTTCTTACAACATGAATGCCATTTAGTTTTAAAGACTGGATTGTAGTAAGATGTTCTAAATAAATATACTTGAAAAGAAACCAAAGAATGATCCACACCCTCACCTTTCCGTGTGTTCTCCGTCACATCTACACCAAACTGGATGACATCACCTGACATAATTTCACATGGTGGGCTTTCCTCAGATCCTCTGCTCAGTCTCTGGCTATTAATAAAGGTACCATTACTACTTTTAGTGTCTTGAAGATAGAACTGGAAAAAAACCAAACAAAAAGAACAGTAAAATATCTGTGAAAAATAAGACAAGAAATACAAGCAGAAGTAAAATTTTATTTATATAAAATTTATTTCTAGAAGATAACAAATGTATCAAACTCTAAATACTCCCATCAGGATGCAACACCTTCCCATTATTAAGAAGTATTTGTATTTGATTTTGAGTTAACGTATGACTGAATTCTAGCACACACACAATGCAAATAATTGCTACAGGGTGTGCCTGAACTACTGCCTGCAGTACAGGATCACGTGTCATTAGCAACAACACCTTTTGCCACATACATATAACAATTCATATTTAAGCTGGTCAACACAGAAAAATTCTAACTGCTCATAAACAATATTGCATGACAAACATGCTGCAGGGAAGGCTAGTACTGAAGGCACAAGGAAAACCTCTGGAAGACGGAGTTCAAGAACTGCAATAAAAGACAGTGCTGAAACTTGAAGAAAACCAACAGGATGCTTTAATTTCTCAGCAATACTAGTTTACATCATTAATTTAATTGGAAGTACTTCTGTAAATACCCATCTGCATAGTTAATTAAATGTTAATAGCAACTTATTGAATCTAAAACTGCTTTTATGACACAAGACTTGTAGTCAATCTGAGAAGAGGTTACAAATTAATCACCTAGCAGCAGACCAGAGCGACTGGCTACGACCTGAGCAGCACAAAAGAGAGGACCAGAATGTTACTGACAACCAGGTGTAGCTACTGGAATGAGTCAATCTCACTACTCCAAGATAACAATAGCTACTACAGGAACCTGCTGGAATGGTGGAAATCGCTTCCCACACCCATAAAGTGTGGGAAGTCCCAAAGCAGGCATCAGGTTGGGGGAAAAGACGTCGTATTCAGAGAAATGAATGTATTCCCATCTTTTTCTTATAAATGCAACTGACCTTTTTTTTTCAGCATTCCATGCAACATTTTCCATGCTTTCACTTGTCTCTATTAAAAAAAATATAGCGGCTCAAAAAAACATGATATATAGCTCAAAGCCACAGTGTCAAGGGGACAAATGGGTTTCAAATGGAGTGAGAGCACAGCACCACGGCTCCTCAGATATTGCACTGGAAATGACACCAAGTGTATGATATGGCTCTTATATAGCATAACACAGTGGCCCTAAGCACAGAGCTGGAATTCAACTGTATCCAGCACACAGGACTCAATAATCAAGGGGAATGCCAGCGCAGGAAAGCTCAGGTAGGTGTTTGAAATGAAATGCAGTATCTGAAAAGAATGAAAAGCAGTATGTTAAAGACTTCCCTCCCCCCAACAGATAAGCCTTAGATCTTCAACTGAAGGAAAAGAAAACAGTCATCAGTCATAAGCTGGTAAAGATGAAGGTAAACAAATTATGGATAGATCAAGAAATTATGACTGCATTCACTGTATTCATAATCAAACCCACTCTAAATAATACTCTCCATATTATGAAATACTACCTATTAACTTAATAGTATACAATATAGCTTTTACAAGTTATATGCTTAAAAGCCAATCAAATTAATTAGCTTGTTAATTTAATAGTCTGCAAGTACTGAACCCTCTCATGGTTCAGTGCAGAGGTAATTATTTCTTGCTTCCTGTTTGTTTTGAATTAGCTTTCTTCTCCATTTGAAAATACTTCTGTTACGAAAAAGTGAGTCACAGGCAAGGAGAAACAAACATGCCTCTGCTTATCTGCTCTTCCCCACCCTTTAATTCTTTCTGCATATCTGCCTTTTATCCCTCCCAACATTTTGATTAATCATTGCCCCTTGTAACCACATTTTTGCAGAATCTGCAAACGGGACTCAGACAAGATAGCACAAAGAAATACAGGACAGTGACCACAGGAAATGAAGTGCAACAGAGCATCAGCCATACAAAACTTATAAAATATCAGGAGATGCAAAATTTAAACTGCAAAAGAATATTTATAAACAAATGTCCACAGAAAATACACATTACATTTAATATTATGTAACTGGTGTCCGCTTAAGTGTATAGTACTGAATTGTATTACATAAATTTTAGACAAGTAATGCTCTTCAAGCCTTTTCATCCTGTTTGTAAATGCTCTTCTTCCTGCATCTAGTAAAGAAGCAATACCAGCCACATGTTAATAGCTAATATCTAAGGAAGAGAAAACACACTGCCTTCAAATCTTGCTATAAAGGATTCAGTTACTTTTTATGCAGCCATTCCTCAGGCACCCAATGAGCCAGTCCCTTTCAGGCAGCAAATTCAAATTCAAACTCATGCTAGTTTTCACTAGTTCAAATGATCTTTCTCAAAGGTCAATCTCTCCACCCCTTTTTGCATAATTTCTAAAGCTATCTTCAGGAAACAAAATGAAGTGCAAGCCCTTAAACAAATGTATCTCTACATTAAGTAGTAGTTGTGGCAGTATACTGGCTTTTAATGTACTATTTAATTATGTGGTATTACAGAGGGTTCTCTGATTCCCAAACCAACACCTTTTACACAGCAGCTGTGTAATACAGCACTTTCTGTGAATGCAGCACCACTCGTCCTTCCAGGTCCCAGTGCAGCCTGAGCTTAGGCAGCAATGCCAACTCCCAGAGCAGTGATCAGTCCTGCCCTGCCCAGCTCTCACTGCCAAGCTGTGCCACCACCTCATTACCTGGACTGGCTCAGGAGCGTGTTCAGTCACTGCAAACCAGTTTCCAGCTGATGCAAGGTACACGAGGAAGTGCTTATGCCAGTGCTGCCAGAAAAAATGGCCACATTTGCTGGCCTAATTATACTTGCTTTTATGATTCACTCTCCAGAGCAAAGTCTCAGCCCTTTTGTATCTCGTATTAACAAGTCCAATGTAGAGCAGAGATGTCAGCTCACACACATTCAAAATAACTCAGCTTTTGAGGACTGTTAAAGTATTACCACATCCTTAATGCAAGGGACAGCTGCATATATTGCTCCAGTGCTGGTTTCCCCTCCTTTCTTAAAAAATACAAGGTAACACACAAAGTATTCAAGAAACTTATGCTCCATTACAGTAACTGCCCAGACAGGGAAAAAAAAAAATCTTAGCCTGTATTTCTTCTTTAGTAATTCACTGTTTATTTTCCTTCCCACCTACACAACATTAATAAGATCAGTTAACTGCAGACACTTCACCAAGCTGCTTCCACAAAATTTGTGAAGATTTTATTCTAAATTAAAACTTGCAGTTCATCAGTACACACAAACTTCTCCAGTACAGTCCATCTTCCTTAGAAACTGTATTATGGAAGTTTCAAAAAACTACAGATTTTTGTTTCCCTGTTTTGCAAGGAATTATGTACTTATTTTGCAGATTTAGTATTTGTAATACTTCAGATTACTGTTCAGTTTTGACAATGGAACAAATGTACCTCCTCTGCTCTGACCTATGGTGCATAAAAATCTCATTCCTTCTTTGAGGTCAATGACTCAGAAGAGCACCAACAACCTGCTAAATCAGTTCACGTGTTATTTTCATGCAGTTAGATACCATGATTTTCCAGCTATAACAAATTCCTAGTATTTTCTGACTAGAGAAATAGAATATTCTTCTGTAGTGATCCCAAACCACAATACATCAAAATTAGGCACAAAAAATATGTTAATTCTAACCGATAGTAGAAAGTTGCAAATTGCTATGCTCCAGGAAGACAGATTTTAACCTGACGTACAAAATACAAGTAAACTGTTTTCTTCAAAGTAATAAAACCAACTAGCTATAACAAACCCACTCTATTTAATGATCACAACTGTAACATCTTTCAGGAGGCAGGCTGAAGAGAACTCCTTAATAAGCCTGACAAGTGAGAAAGCCATGAAGTGTTTTCTTTCCCAAGCCATATGCAGGCTTGATACAGGAGACACTTCTGGAGGATCTCAGAGAAGCCAAAGTATGGGTTCAGAGATGTATAGAAAATCATGAAAAGAAAGTAGACACTTCTTCAGTTACTTGACTACCTGGATTTAATTACAGTAGAACTACAGGAGCAAACAACTGACCAGCTTTTTAATACTTCTAATATTTGCTATTACTACGTACAGCCATCCCTTGCTGTTTCAAGAGCACATTACTGCTACTCCATCTAACCCAGCCTGAAACTGCAGTTCAGGGCAATTATTCTGAGAACTACAGTGAGGAGAATCGCTGGAAAACTGAGGCAGATTGTGCACAGAGATGTGAGATTCAGTACGTGAAGAGGAACAACTTCTACATCAAAAAATGCAGGAAGAAGGAACCATCACATATAATTAAACCTATTTCAGCCTCATTCAATAGCTGAATTAATAATTAAGTAAATAAGTACCAAAATGTAGGCTATTGTCTTTTATGCAAAGTCAAAAATTAATGTATTTCATTTATTAAATAAATTTTCACTGCCTAAACAACTAATGAAGAAAATGAACCCAAATTTCAGAATCTCCTGGTTTACCATTCTTTTTCTCACCTCTTATTTCCTTTGCGAAAGAAGTACACACAACTCCCATGAGCTTCAGGATCCTATTATACATTTGTGGCCTTAGCTTGAACCAGAAAGATTTAAATTATTTTGCCAAATTATGAACTATAATCAGTAAGGAGATGTCAGCTTCATTTTTGCCATGGTTACTGCCATAAAGAGGCAGCAAGGCTGTTAGCTAGAGTAGTTAAACCATAAAATGCTGCACTTAATGCTGAAAGATTCTTCCCCTGTTCACACTAACTAATCATTGAATAATTAATGCAGGCATTATAAATGCAATCCCCTGAGTACTAAAGCTAATACTCAAAAGCAGCAAGTAAATAGGGATCTAGAAATTGGAATACTTGCCCTGGAGTAATACTTCACTAAGCAGCAATGCAACAGAGTTCATTTCCTACCAGGGTCAAACCAACATCGCCAACATTTGCCACACTGGCTAGAAATGTTTTTCTCTCATAGTAATAAAAGATTATTTTTTCTTATTTGAAGTCTTAACATTGACAATTTTCAAATTTTTGGAGCAGCTCTGCTAGCAGAGTACACTGTGCAAACCATACTGAATTCCAGGTCAGTCCTTTGGCTGTAAGACAGAGAAGTTCAAATGCTAAACTATCTCCAAATCCAACTGATTGAGTTCCTCATTCTGGTCTGCTTAGACAGATCCTAAATTCCTGTCCTCTCACTTGCCTAACTCCACCCGCCTATCAAGGAAGTAGAAGTATTTGTCTCCATAAGCAAGCATAATTCACAGGGTGGGGTACATCAAGCAAAATTGCTTCTCTGTTTAGTTTTCTGTTTCTTAAACACACAGATCTAATAGCTCTTTGCTTACTAAACCCCTGCTCCTTCAACTCAGAAACAAAACTATTGCATTAACTTTTGAGTTCTTACGAAAACTCCTTTTTAAAATTATTCTAACTACCCCAGGCAGGCACCCGCTATGAAACTAAGAACAACCAGCTGTGAAGAAAGGGATTTTCCAGTCAGATTGAACAGAGGGAGTGGCAGCTGGTTTTTCAAGGGACTGTAAGTATTGGGTTTCTCAACTGAAGCAAAACTTGCTAGTGGTTTTCAGTAACTTTCCTAAAAAATAAAAAACTTATTCACTTTTTCTATGCAGTAATAATAATAATAAAAAAAAGAATAAAAAATTTACATTCTTTAATATAGCAATGGACAAAAAAAAGTCGAGGTGCTTTTACCTCAAAGTGTAAGCCTAATGTAAATCCAGCTACACTGATGAGAAAAGGTTAAAATCTTCAGCTATCCCCAGGAATCCAACACTATCCTTCCAAACTTGCCAGTAGTTCACAGGGGTAGAGGGGAAAGGACAGCAGGGCATATGCTCTTCTGCTGACCAAGTTGTTCCTGTGTCTGTTTACACCTTGAAGTTTTGTTGTCTGTACTGCCAGGACAACCCTGCTGGTTGCTCATACCTACTGTCAAGCAAAATAAACTGTGCCAGTAAAAGCAGCTTTATGCCAGCATAACTGAGCGTGGGTACAAACACAGTTTGGCCTTTCTAGACGCATTATTTGAGGTGCTATAAAATATTAATCCCTGTGTTCCTTGCCATGTCCTGGTTGTTCAAGTGCTTTGAAGTTCACTATAGGCCCTGTCACCCAGCTTAATCCTTGTGTGAGGGGTCAGCAGACTTTGCCTGAAAAGGACACAGGGACTATGACAGGGAAGGGAAGACGGATGGATTTGTGGGGAGGAAGAGGAAGCACTTTAGGTAGGCAGAAAGGTAATGCCCAGCAATGAGAGGTACCAACTGTGCATAAAACATGTGTTTGGCTACAACCCTGAGTTGCTCTAGTGCCTTCCTCTGCAGTAAAACATCACCTTTCTCAACAGAACAAAGCAAACAAGTTCAAGTTGTACCCGCGAACATTTCAGCACAGACTTGTTTTGACATATGTATGACTTTGCAATGCTTATTTTAACTGCTGACTTTTACAGATGCACCTACCAAAACTTTAAATTCTGGCATATTAAAATCATTAACAAAAAAGAAAAACATGAAAAAGTACGCTTGCAGACTTAATGCCACCTCTTATACGTTGTGCCCATTTAAGCATTGCATTTACTTTCTAAATCACTATTCAAACCACAGGTTTGCTAGTAGCTGCAACTCAACTTACTCCTCTGACGGTGTAAAGCTCAGGACTCAGGATTACTATTAGTCAATAGCTCTACACTATTCTTCAAGTAGTTACAGATAATCTACTTTACATCCAAAATTTGAGAAAGAGGCTATCAGACATTTATTTTACAATGATTTTTGATTCATATTAGAAAGTGGTCTTTATTAACAGAAAGGCTACTAAAAATATTAAGCAATTTCTTTCTAATTGTTCAGTTTTACAACTAGCTACATGGAACTTAAAAATATGCTATTTAAATGGTTTGAGTTTTTTTATCAAATATAATTCTCAAGCGGTATTGTTGCATTTTTCCAAGTAATTCATACTTAAGAGAATGACAGAAGACGGCTAAAAGTTTAAGTGTAGGACCTCAAACTATATCACAATCCAAGTTCTCTAGTTTAAAACAAAAGCAAAAACCCATGCTCACAATTCAAAATTTGTGCATGCATATGAAAATGAGGAGAAAAATCTCTATTGCTTGTGTCCAGAAGTTTGTGTGATTATGCACTACTGCCCTCGACTTTAACCCATAGACTCCCACACCTTTCACAACCACTGCACCATTCCAGACTGGCTTCTTCAACTCACACGTGATAATGGCCAACAGGGATGAGGCAGCTGGAGCAGGATGGTGGGGGGCTGTCTGCTCCTTGGCAATCGCAGAAAGCAGCGAAGTTGGATGATGGCAGGGACAGCTGAAAACACAGTGCAGTTTCACAACTCCTATCACTTTCAGTTTGCTTAACTTGGTTGGTATGTAATGATGACCTGAGCTAAAAATGAGCAAACTCCAGGAGCTGGTTCCTAAGCCACACACTCACACCTCCCATAGCAGCAGCATCAGTCAAGAACAGAACGGCAGAGAACACTGCATTTACAGTGTCAACCACTTGACTTCTGTCAATTGTAGTATGTCAGAATCAGTACATAAATTACATCAGTACTTACAAGTACAGTTCACAAGCAGAATGTGAAGTTCTCTGTATTAGGAGACAACTGGCTCAAGCTGAATTAAGAAAATTAAGGAAACCATGACCTACATCATCCTTGCTTTCATGAAATACATGCTTTTTCATAAAATGTAGTTCTGGGTTCCTCAGTCCAGGAGAGACACGAAGCCTCTGGAGCAGGTCCAGCAGAGGTTACAAAGACCATCAAGGGACTGGAGCGTGTGTCTTACAAGGACAGGCTGAGGGAGCTGGGGCTGTTCCACCTTCAGAAGGGACCTCACCAATGTCTGTCAGTATCTGCTGGGAGGTGTCAGAGGATAGAGCTGGGCTGTAATCTGTGGTACCAAGCAATGGGACATGAGGGAACTGGCAGAAACCGATGCCCAGGAAGTTCTGCCTAAATATGAGGAAGAACTTCTTCACTCTGCAGTAACTGCGCACTGGAACGGATTGCCCAGAGAGTCTGTGGAGTCTCCCCCACTGGAGACATCCCAGAACCATATGGACACAACCCCGTGCTGCGTGTTCTCTGATGACCCTGCTTGAACAGGGAGACTGGACCACATAACCCACTGTGGTCCCTTTCAATCTGAACCATTCTGTGAAAATGTAAGTAAGTAAACAAATTGCATTACAATTCCTGATTCCCTCAACATCAGTCAGTGCAGAACTGTATGAACAGCACCAACTCATACGCAGATGGCTTTTATTTACTTTAGTGTTGAAAGGAACTATCAATACTCCAAACACCTAAAACAAGAAAATATCTGGGAAAAAAACCCAGCAGCGTTACAGTGATAGCAGTTTATACAGGGAAAGAATCCTTCATATAAGATCATAAATACATCATATATACTGAAGTAAGAGATTAAACTGAAAACAAACTTCTACTCTACGATTGTGCTCTATGATTGTACACAAGCAACGTGAATGGAAACATTATCACAAAGGATGGCTCCCCTTGCTAACCTATTTGCCTTCACCCTCCTTTGGCAGACCTGGTAGCATTCAAGTAACACACAAACTATTTTCTAAAAACAAACATTTCAAGCCTAACTTGACAGTTGTGAAATTATTACCTCCCAGCAATCACATTCCATAATGGAAAAATGTAGTACAACACCAAATCACAGAAGAACAAGTCCTGGACACTCCCTAAAAAGTCCTGGACATTCCCCTCCTCAAAATTCTGCAGTAAGTACACTCTGGGAGAAGATTCATGATGAAGGATATGAGCAGAATCAATGCCAGGCATGAAACAAAATATTCATTAGTCTTCTAAATAAAATGTTCTGCAGGAAACACAAGGTGTGGAATGGAGTGACTGCAAAAGGTAGAAGTTGCTGATGTACCTCAGTGCCAATCTATCCCTAGACTATTCAAATAATCCAAAAAGGCATTCACTGTCAAAAGGAGACGAATGACAAGATAGATACTCACCAAAGACTTTAAGATTAAATGTTTTACCACAAAATGTGACACTACCATACAAAAATAGATCCCTCTCTACACATCAGTGTGACTACTTTTGATGCAAAAAGCTATTTTTAAAAAGATGTAGAGAAGAGTTCTAATTTACAAGTGATTTGGTTTATATATAGCCGACTGACTTGCTGCAGTGAGACATCTGTCACTATAGTTACTAATTACTAATCTTTAGAATGTCTCTTTTACTTAACTTTTGTCCTCACAGCTCACAAAAATTTCTGAGTATCAGCCTTCTGCTGCAAGTGCTGGATGGTTTCAGGATAACTAGAAGAATTTCGTATTTATTCTCTTCTCAGCAGAATGAAAGTCTGTCCCTTCACATACATCATGCTTTAAAATATTGGAACATGAATCACAAAAAAGGTGAAGAATATTAACACTTTCAGAAAAGATGCAACTCCATTCTGAATATAGAAAAAGCACAAAGGTTTCCCACAAAAAAAAATACCCAACTCACTACTAGTTATATACAACATTCTTGAGGAAATTGAATTTTCAGCCTACATGAAAATTCTCAAGTACTATTTTAATTCCATCCTGAAAATGCTGAGAGAATTTTAAGTTACCACTGCTTTAACTGCAAAGCTAAAATACGCTATCAGTAAAGTACAATCAAGAGAAAGCTTCCCAGGAAATGATTACTCACACATCATCCCAAGATGCTCAAATTGACTCATTAGAATACTAAAACAATATAAAGAAGAGACTTATTTTGTTTTACTGCTGTCACAGATGACAATATCTTACATAACATCCAGAGACTTCAAAAGACCTTTTCCTGCTCCATATTAAAACACTGACTTGTGCAATGTACTCATAAAACCAGTAAAAAGTAGATAATAGCAGGTATCTAGAAGGAAATTGTACTTCTCGTAAAGAAGTTTTCTGCTTTATTCCATTAAAGAAGCTCAATCTCTTGTAACACAAGACATTTGTACAGCTACATATCATATATCACTGTGACACCAGTGATTACTTTGTACAATTTATCTCAACTTCTACCATTACATCAAACATGAACCCTGGGGAAAACATATGGCAAACATATTCCCGAGGTTTCACTTAATGCTACTTTGTTCTTTGTATTAATTAATTAGAGAAATATACTGCAACTTCATGCAGCTTTAAATAAAGAAATGAAACACCCTAATGGGCCATTATTCATAAATCCAGGCTTCTTCAGGCTAATTACTTCTAAGAGTAAAATACTGCTGAAATACTCAACAATCCTGATGCCCTTATAGGAATACTTTCCTACAAAACTAGACTGAAAGCTAAACACTATTATTTACTCTAATAAACATAATTAAAGTTTGGCAACATGGCACACTCAAACTTCGCAGTAAGTAAAGTTAACTTGCTTTCAACATGTACAAATTCCCAAAGACACTATCTCTAGGACACATATATCCAGATAAAACAAATATGCTCTGCAAAGAGCAAGTCCTCATACATAATCTTCATTTCTTTTCAAATACATGTTTCATACGTGTTTCTAAAGATTTTGTGATGTATTATTGCAATTTACTTTTACCTTTAGGAGGCAAAACCACCCATTAATATTCTGCACTAGTGGAAAACACTGAGACTATTCAGAAAACAAAAATTTTTATTCTTAAATTCACAATCAAAAAATGGTAAGTTAACATTCTGTGGCCAACCTAATGAAGCGCAAGACTAAAATAAAATAAAATAAAATAAAGTATGGACTAAAATAAAGTCTCTGACTACTGCAATGAAAAGTATGACATAAAGAGAGAGGTTTGTCATGTTTGGATAGAGCTTTGCCCTAATGTAAAAGCAGAGGTAATGCATAAATCTCTCCTGGTCTTTAGATTTTAACTGACCTTATTAGAGCCTTGCATAAATAAAAACTGAAATCAAATTTCTGTAGCACCTACGAAAGAAACCAAATGAATTGTTTTTATGGCAAAATATTGATGAATAACCAGAAATGACAGAAAAAGAAGAAAACAAATGAAAAACATTTTTTTTAAAAGCAATCATGAAATACTATCAGCATCTGCCATTAAATATTCAGAATGAGAAATCCAACACCAACATTATCCATTGTTTCTGCTTCTTCAAAAATCTTTAGCTAACAAGGTAACTAAATAAGTAGCAAAAATTAATTGAAAGGGAAATTTTCCTTAAGAAAACTGCACTACTGAACTTCTACCAGCAAACAATTACATTTTCATTTGCAAGCAAATTGGAGAAAAACCGCAAGAGAAGCCAAGATTACCAGACACTCCGCCAGAAGGGAAGAGTTACACGAAAGCAACAGGTTATGAGGGAGCTCGTTAGTTTATCAGGAAACTCCAACTCCCAACATAACCCCAGATCCTTCAAGGCAGGTGCAGAACTGCAAAAGCTTCTTAACTGTCTTGTTATTCACTGCTGAGTTGCTAAATTAGTTAATCATTACATCAAAGCTCCTCTGCTCCTGGCACAGAAGAATCTCTTCTCACATGCTGACTTTTCAACTGCTTAGAGAGTAAAGGGAGTTGTGGAAACTATTTAAAACTATTTCTCATTTTTACTCCTTCCACACAAAGGAAGGTGTAGACACACAAAGCACTGTGTTTACCTACTATCATTAATTCCATACTGCTGCTGGTTTATGGCAGAGAAAACTCCCAGTGATCACACATTCATATAAAGAAAAAAAATCCACATCAGACTTCACAGATACCTCCAAATGCAACACAGCAGTGGTTTGGTATTATCTCTGTATATAAAAAAAACCTCTCAAAATATCCCAAAAAATGTAAGAAAGTTTCTCCCTTCCTTTTATTAAGGGGCAAATTCCATCTGAAAGGACTTGTCTAATATCACTACAGTATTTTTATTTTTTTTTAACAAACACCTGCAGCAAGCCTAGCTAATCCACCTCCCCTCTGCACAAAGCAATGTTCACTTCCTTTCTGCCATCACCTGCTCCTGAGCTATCAACTCACAGAGCACAAGTGTCACAAGGAAAGTAACGTTCAGCACATCACTAAACTACAGCTAAAATGCCCATACTGAGGATAAATTAAAGCTACTGTGATATAAATTCAAGGCAGCCAATAAAGATGCAGAAGTACAAGTCCTAACTGAAGGGAGCTGCCTTAGTACAGATGACACTGCACTAATTTTAATCATGTCAAACAAGATATTTTTGTAAGAGTTCCAAACCACAAATATTACCCAAATAGAGTGTAGTGAGAGTTCACTAAACAGTTCCTCATACCGAAAACAACGGGTCACCAGAGCAATATGCTCCTCCTCCCCTTTCTGAAGACTTCTCTGCATCAAGGAGAGACCAAAACTTAAAAAAAAAAAAAATACTAAATTTAATTTAATTTCATTCTGTGTTTTGAACTTCAGCATACCATGCAGAGAGCAAATGCAATTAACTGGAAACCAAACTCCAAAAGAGAAGGGTGCGGCTCCATCCAAAGATGGAAAATTAATTTTCCAGCACAGAGGAGAAATCTGACAACTAGGAGTTTAATATTTGTACTCAAGGCACTGCCAAGCCATACCTCCAACAAAGTGAGGGCGAAAACACCCTGGGAGGAGCCTGTATTTGCAATGCATTCCTGGATCAGGACTTTCAAAGCAAGTAGTAATTAAATACTGGTATTCATGAACAAAGGCTGATTAATTCTGGTGCTCCTTTGAGATCAACACTTTCACAATAAAGAAAAAGATGATTTATTTTAAACTTAAGAAATCTACATATAGAGATGGGTCAGCCAGCAATGGGAGAGAATGTGTGAGCTGATTTTTGACAGGCAATCTTACAGACTATTGATCAGTCATTTCTTTAGCTGTGTCCTACTGGCTTCAAAACAAGAGGCAACCTTCTCACAGGCTGATGTCAGAACCAGCCCAGCAGAGGAATGGGCAGAGGGCAGATAAGGAATTTAAGGACTGGGATCAATTACAGCACCAAACATGGTGACTCACGATTCATATACATCTTAGTCAAGGGCAAAAATCACATACAAGGTACCTTGGATTTACAGATTAGACAGGTTGTTAATATGGCAAAACTCGCCAAGGTACAGCTTTCTACACAGACAGAAGTATTTTGCTGACTTTTTTCCTAGCTATTTTCCATCAGGGGCATCAAGGATGTTACACTGGTAACATCTGTGCCCATGAATGTGATTCTTCCAACGAGCTAAAACCAAAAAACAGCACACACACACACACACACACACACACACAAAACAACCGATAACCCAAATCTTTTCATCTCTTTGTCAACAGAAATGCACCCGAAACACATCAGTCAGTGCCTGTGACCAATCTGCCAGTGGGCATCCATGAGCAGGGGAACTGCAAAGTGCTGATGGCAATCCCACACCCTTTCAGCTGAAAAGCCTGAGGGAGTGGTCATCCACACCTCTAAAAAGTCATTATCAAACCTTACAATTTTTTTTGCACTAAATGTGCCATATTTCCCTCTAGAACAGAGACAAAAAAATTTGAAGTACAAAAAGAGCATCTTTTTAGCATCAGAGGTTCTAGATTGTCAGTCTAAGAAGAAACAGCCTCTCCCGATGATTTAATTCTTTAAACCACCACCAAAAAATTTTCCAAATCCCTTCCCTAAACACCAAAATGCCTTTTCCGTTCACTATTTAAAGCTGAGTTGCAGCCACTAGAGGGCAAGGCCACAATACACAACACACTGTCTGGGCTGGGTAATGCAAAACCAATGCCACAAAAAGCAGACCAGAAACTACAGCTGAAGACTGTTTATATTATGAAGATTTGGTTGTTCAAGTTTTTCTTTAATACTGAATTTTCCATTAATTATAAGAATATACCCACATATTCTGTGGATTGCCTAAGATACTAATTTGATCTTTACAGTCTAAAGCCCTCCAGACAAGCTACTTCTACACTTCAACATCCACATTAATAATTCTTGTACTTCTCAAATTTTAAAATCAGGTTTCTCAAGTTCAGTGCCCCTGATACTGAAATTACTGGAAGCAATGTACTGGAATTCTACCCAGAACAAGCAAGCATAGGTAAAAACCAGAATGCTGTCAAAGGCTTTTCCCATTTAATACAGAAATTGAACTTCCCAATCAATGGTAAAAAGTATCCAGCTAGAAATTTGCTATATTCTCCAAAAGAACCAGAATTAACATGCAGATTTTTTCTGTGTCTAATGAGCATTTTAAAAAATTGCTGTTCTGAGAACAGTTAGGCTTCTTCTGTACAAAGATAGCCCTTTGTTGAAATGTATTCTTGACATTTCATACATTAAATCCTGCTACAATTCATTATCTATGCTCTTAGAAGAACAGAAAACAAGGTCCAGAAACTAAAGCAAACCAGGAGAATGAGTCATTTACCCGAAGAAAAAAAGCCCAACTGACAGACGGACACACACTAGAAGCTCAAACCAAAAACATTTAAAGAATTATTTCAAAATCTATAGTCCAAACAGAACGTGGAAGAAAGCTCAGCAAGCTTGTCATTAAAAATGATGACACTTAATAATAGTGGCAATGCACTGGTACTGTGCATGAAATCAGTCCCATCTACGCTGGTCCATCGACTCCATGGAAAAAAAGCATCTGTAGTGTGTATCACCAAAACAGATGAGCCCTCAAATTAAGTTCACATAACATTCAAATTGCACTCCCAGTACAAACACAGCCTTCCCACAAAAAACATGTTTGCTGTTAAGTAATAGGCTTTGACATACCAAGGTTTGTCATCCAAGCTTAAATTTAATACAGCTGTAGACAAGATTACACTTTGATTAAAGGAAAATCAGCAAGACTTTTACACTACCTATAATCAGTCCACTACTAATACAAAGTTTTAATAAACTTTAATTAGAATTAGATGCTATCCAAAGCTTGTTTCAAGGTTGGGCCACAGGGAACTGGCAGCATTAAAAGCAACATGGTTAAACACAAGTTTAAGAAAAACATGTGTGTCCCTATTTCTTCTTTAAAATTTTTTGGAAAAAGATTTTCTTCTGCAGCCAAGTAGTACACTCTTAAGTAAATACTAGGCATATCAAACACAATACATGATGGAGGTTGGTAGAATGTTTCACTGGATTATTATAACTCTGCACTATTTCACAAAAGAAAGAATTTTAAAAATCCCAAACAAATCTGTGACACTTTTGTTAGATGAATTTTCAAGTGTTTACCAGAAACGACACTTCACAAGTTTTCCCAGCCAGCCTTAAAACAATTAGGATGTTATTGTTATCATAGAAACAGAATATGAAATTTGTATATAGATCAGTAACAGCTGTCCTGATTGCTTACACACAAATTCACGTGAATATCCACTAAAGTTACAAAATCTAAGAGATACAGGAAACAAGTAAAGGGCAAGGCCCCCTCACATGAAAGTACTTTTCCACAGTGCTCTGGTTAGTAGGCAGGAATTAGTCTGTCTAACACAGATTTAGAAAGAAGTAAGCTAGTCCTTCTACTGATCTTAAAATTACCTCCTGCCTCAGTTGCCACCTGACAGTAGCTCCTCAGGGCTGAGGAACCAGCTGTATTTCAGACATTCCTAAATGAGAGACTGCAGCAGGAAAGCACCGTACACACAACCTCAAGCCTTTACAGATCTCTGGGCTTCACTGCACAGAGCCTTCCTTGACTGCACTCAGAATCTCCCATCCAGGTTTCCAAGGAAGTGTCAGGACTCTGCTCTCTGCTTTCTTCTCTCCATATTTCAAATAGTTTTCATCCCACCAAGTTCCCCCACTCACACCAGGTCTATGCTGGGAGCAGTAACATTTCACAGCAATTGTGGAAACACACCCTGTGCAGTGCAGAGCTGCTGTGCCCTCCCCAACATCCGCTTCAAGAGTTGCACCACAGGACACCTCCAGCTTCCTCCCTGTTTATACCTCCTGGTTTCTTCTGGAATAGACAAAACCCTCACAGATACGTGGTGGAAGTGAGTGTAGACCAGTTCCTCCCCAGCACACAACAGCAAGACGTGCAGAGCATACAAGGGACTGGAAAAACATCACAGAATATCCTCTACTCTTTCAACATTCAACAAGGTACCTTAAAAACAAAGGAGTGCTAAACTTCTGAGCTTGAAGTATATTCTTTAATTCTTAACAAGCTCTCATGGGACAAGCAAAGCACATTTTTAGTACATTTATTTCAGGGCTTGCTTCTCTGTCTCTTAAAATTAGTTCAAGTCAGATAAAATAACAAAGGTGCCTCATTTACCTTGTTACATTATACTTTTCACACTTAATTCAAAACTGGACAACTTGAGCAGCTTATCTACCTCCTGACTACACAAACAGGATGGACTTGCCAACTTCCAGACTCCGCAGCTGAGTGTCTCCAGACTTCTAATACCATCCACTCCTCCAGTGCCAAGCAGAAGTAATGCAAAGCATCTCACACTATTATCAACCACCACCCAGCAGCTTTCTGCCACCTGTTTCTCAACCTCAGTGTTTCTTAACAGGCATATCAGGAACGTTCATGTTTTCTTCACTTCCCTCTGAAAGGTTTAGCTTGAAAACTTAAATACCAGAAACAGCAAACTAGTAAACAAAACTGTGCAAACCACATCAATAGCTCAGAGTAACAAAACAGAGAAAAATCCCAAGAGAACTCAGACAGCTATTATTCTAAAAGAAAAAAAGGTAGGCATTTACAATCAACTGAAGCGAAATCTTTATTCATTCCTAACTATTCTATGGATACCCAAATATTTTGAATAAACTAATTTTTAGATTAAAATTCTTAACATTTCGGAAGGTCCTTGTGAATTTTATCAGTCACTCATATATATAATCATCAATGTGCAAATTATTAATCCATGTTTTGCTTATTACTTGAAGAGAAAATTAATAATCATTTACAGAAAGTAAGTCACTTGACAGTAATAGTCCACAATAAACTACAATAGATGTATTCTTGCAGTGGACTTTTTGGTAGAATGCAAAACGTTTACTTCTTTGCCAGTTAGAGAAGAATAACTGCAAAACTTCAGGCAGGATCAGCTAACACCTTTCAGTCTCTCATTCCTCTCCTTCCAAGAGCTTACCAGCCGTGTGTAACTGACAAAGATTTTGGTCAGTGACCCAGAAAGAAGTGTTCTACAGTGAGTCAATGAATCCCCTGGAACCTCAGTATCACTTGAACTACAGTAAGTTACTGGTTGTCTTCCCTCAGATTTATGTGCTGCATAATTTTAACTAAAAATTCAATGCATATTGGGATTCAGTGCCTAAGCCATGAAAATAAATAAACCCCCAGAAATAAAATTTCAAAAAGCAAAAAACCAAAACAAACAAAAAACCCACAAGAAGTCACAAAGTCACTTTATTCAACCAAATAATGAACTTAATAAAGAAAAAACCAATTACCATTAATTTTAAAAGAAAACTACTAGAGCTTTTACATTCTGCAGATATGAAGTTATCATTGTCAGTTCAAGGATAAAAACATTCATCTCTACTCAGTATCAACTAAAAGGCAAACTGAATAAGTAGATTTCTTTGTGAAGCAACATATTCAAAACTACATTAAGTATGAAACAAACTATTTTAGCTGTGACAGAAGCACATAAATGACAAGTATTTCTATGATGCTGTTTCAACGTAAACCAAAACCACCTAGTGAACTCTAATAGGGAATGATCTCATTAGCAAGTCATAATTAAAAACAGGTGAAGTGCTCAACAATAAGTCTCAAATAGGGCCAATAGCACATCCCTCACTAAGAGCAGTCTTATATAAAGAGTTGAAACTATTTTTCCTAAAATCTTTAATGGAAGATGACCCATCTTCCAACTATATGCCTAGTTAAAAAAAAAAAAGTTGCCTGCTGTGGAAATACTTCACTACAAAAACAGCTGCTTAAAACTGCCATTCCTGCACTGCTCGTAACAATGGCTCTTTTCAAAATGCTAAGGATATTTTAATAGAACCTGAGAAATTAAGCTGAGAGAAGCAAACACTTTTAAAAATTAAATATTCAAACAGCGTAACACAGAAAATCAGCAATAAAAAACTTTGTTACCTTAAATGACAATTGTAACATTTATAATCATTTTTCAACAGCGCAGAACTCTGCTCTTTGGGAACCTGTGCTTAATGGTACAAGCAAATTTAAAAAGGAGAAGTAGCAATACATGTTTCCTGTTGGTTTTTCTTTTTTTTAAAAAAGGGCAACTTGCAATCTAGAGTGTGCAATTGTGACTTCAATTGCTCTTCAGTTTCAATATTCCCTTCTGCATCACTTGATCCACTTGCAACACTGATCCCCTTGTCTCTATCCCATCCTTCTATAACTTCCCATGCAAACTCCCCGGTATCCTCAGTGCTCAGTGCTCTCTCAGCCGGTTGTTCATCCCCAGTACAGCCTCAGTGCTGGTATGAAGTTCACCTCAGCAGTTCTCCAACCTGACTGTCCAGGTGTGCCTCCTGTCCTCACAGCATCTGAGCACCTGGAGGCCACCTTCCACAGCTACCAGGCTAAACCAGAGAGAGTGACCTGACAACTGGCTCCTTGAATTTAGGAAGAATGAGAAACAGAAGCAGAAAAGTTTCTTCCAGCCTTTCATTGTATTCCCCTTTCCCCTGATTTTCCTGTCTCCTGCCCCTAAATTGATTTATGTCTGGCTGCTCTATCACCACACGTAGTCAAAGCCACTTGCACACCAGAGGAAGGCAAGGTGTGTGAAGCTGGAATTTTACCACTGTTGTTTGCACTTTGCAAAAAGGAACAGTAGAAAGAGGAAGGCAGCAGTTGGAATTACTTATAGACTTCAGTGGGGAAACATTGTGAAAACCAGGTAAGTCTTAAGAATCTGCAATTCTTTTCATCCTATAGACTGGAAGAAAGACAGCACCAACAGTACAGAGGACAGACAAGGGAGCTGAAGTCTAAGTTGAGTTGTTTTAAGAGTGGCCCAAGTGTGAGAATCAACACAAGAAGGACAGGACAAATGATGGGCCAGCTGTGCAGAAGGGCTCACCTGGCATTTGACAACTGGTTTAGAAATAGTCTGTGCACCCATAACCTTTTCTGGATAGATTTGTTCTTATTTGTTCAATTTTGTCAAATACCTTCCTAAGAATCAGTATTTTGCAGAACATTTTATTTTTTACCTTCTCAACTAGAAAAAATAAAGAGAAATTTAATTCCAACCTGAAGTATCATATTTTCTAATGGTAATTTACATACATTAAAAATGAAAGGAAGTTACTACTCAGCAATTGACAAAAACACAATTCAGAGAGGAACTCCCTGCTACAGAGGCTTTAGGCCTAAAGAGTATCAGCTCATTGAAACAAGGTACATACACCTTACTCTGATGTTGGAGTCCACTGTGCATTTTTGCTGCCTATTCCATTTCACTATTCCTGTTCAATTAGATTACTGTCCTAATGGTGGCAAGATCATCATGCTCTAAATAAGTGTTACCACCAACATTTTCAGACACATATAGGTTGAGTGACCTTGGATTTTCTAAAATACGTTTTCACTGCACAATGTAAGATGAGAATATTTTTTTCTATGCTATTTGCTTTTTGTTCTGTCAAAGGCACTAGAAAGCACAGAGGAACACAAATCAATAGTGAAAAAAGTACCTTTTGAATTGGAACAAAATCCTCTAAAAGAGCAGAACTGAAACTAAAAAGCAAGAGTTCTCTCTGAATTGCAGTTCTGAGTTTTGCAGCAAACAAGAAAAACTCCGTATTCTGCCACAGTTTTCAAAATGCAATTTCTCATTAGCATTGTGGGAAGATGCAAGACATGCAGCCTTTCTGCTATGGGACATCGTTAACAGTTCTACCCAAGCAGAAAAAAACCTGTTAACACCTTTATACAGAATTGTCATCTGTGCCTATTCTCCAGAACCTAATGCTCTAATACTTGAAAAAACTTAACAACTCAAGCTATTTAAATGATAATGTTATCAAAACTTGTAAGTTCGGCTTCATACACCGCTAGCATGTTAAACAAGTATGTAAATTATCATAATCCAGACACTTACTATGCCTCAAGTGTAGGCAGGTAACTTAAGTGTTTTACACTGTAAAGAAGCCACATTTAACTGAATTTACCACTTGTGATTACATAAAATAAATATACAAGACATTCCTCTCAACATAATCCTTCTTCAAGCAAGGTCACAGAGCTCTTTCCAAAGGCTTGTTTATCAAAGGAGACAAACTTTCTCTTCCCTTTTTCAGGATGCCAGCAAACAACCCTCACACTTCAAAGGCTGTATTCAAAAGGCAAGTACAGCTCACACTATTTCAAATGCTCAGAAATACAATGCATGAGGGAAATAAGGAGCTCACCTCTGCCAGCCTAAGTCTACACAGCATATGGATAAACCAAAAGAACCCTGGTAAGATGGCCCTCAGACCTGCTCATGGACACAGCTGATAAAAGTGCACTCCTGACAGCTGTTTGAGCAAATGGAGTGTACCTAACATCTATCTGGTTTTGTAGTCATTTATTTCTGGTGTGCTTTTCTTCCACCAAAATGGGACATTTCATCAAGAATTATTAATTATTACTGACAATTATCTGACAAGAATTATTACTGGCCGAAATTCTTCTGCTTTGGAATATAATAATAATAGCAACTACTACTATTACTACTATGCTAGTACTTAATGAGCACAATAAAGTTAAAGAATACCAATAAAGGAACAATGATGGGGAAAAAAAGCCCAAACCCAAACAACTGGAAGATGCCCCATCCCTGGAACTGTTCAAGGCCACGTTGGATGGCACCTGGAGCAACCTGGTCAAGTGGGAGGTGTCCCTGCCCACAGCAAGGGTGTCACAATTAGATGATCTTTAAGGTCCCTTCCAACCCAAACCATTCTGTGATTCTCTGATCAGCAGCAGGTTGGTCCTGTCCATTCACTCTATCATCTCTAGCTTTCTGGAAAGGAACCTAGGACTTATATGGGTCAAAAATAACAAAAAAGACTGGATTGGCCCATTTTTCATATTTGACTCAGTACACTCACTAAAGCTCTTTTTCATGTCCTAGCAATTATACTGTCACTGCTAATATTAAAATAAAGTTTGCCCCTTCCTACGTTCCAAAATATTTTTCTTGTGACTTTTTTTACCACATTATTTGTAAATTCAAGCAGACCTTTCCAAAAGTCACAACATCTTTTCAGACAGAAGAGACTGTACCTAGAAAGCTGATTTGCCTCTTCTTTCTTTTTTTATGTTTCCACTACCTCACCCATTAAATAAAAATATTAAACATGATGTTATATATTTAATGTAACCACTTTTGAAATAAAAATGCATCTTGACTGTGTCTGTAAACACAATTAAACTTCAAGGTTAAAACATTTTCTGTCCATATATGATCACAAATTCACATTTTAAAATCCTGCACTGCAAGTGTCCCATGAAAAAGAATACTTGGGACACCGCAGCATGAGTGGAGAGGTGAAAAAAATTACCACTTCCAAATGTCTACAAGTATAACTAAGCACTTATTATTTCTTACATACTCCTACTGTCTGAAAAGTTTTGGTCTGGACAAGCCAGAATAGTCTCCACTGAGCTTTGCTCACCTGTATAATAACAGTCCGAAGCAACATTGAAAGCAAAATGGTTTAAAATACTTTCTATATTTGAGGCATAACACCAGCAAGCAGATCCAGTCACTATAATAATGTTACAAGATTACAGATACCCTAACATTAGACTCAAAACTACATCTTCATTAAAGTCTTTAAAGGATATTACAAAGCAATTATTTGCAAAACAGCAATTATAAAAGAAGATGCATATAGCAAGTTTAAACCATAACACACATCAAAGAAAGTACAAGTTACAGATCTCAAAATAAAGAGTAGTAGTCATGAAGATCCTTTAATATTAGTTTATAAAACTCAGATCATCATCTAAAATGTATCCAGCAACACTTATCCTGGGAAGGCTCAACATTAAGCTACATGGGAAAGGAAGGAAGGAAAATGAGCACACTTACATTTGATAAGCAGGGGAGACCAAAAACAACCCCTCTTACCTGTACATCTGCATACAAAATTGTTCAGCTGCAGGCACATTTACACTGACTGTGACCCAGGCAAATCCCAGAACACGGTGACCTAAGGAGCCCCCAAGAATGCAACCTGGATGTGCCAGAGAGCTCAGAGAAAGGACAACTGTGTCAGTGCAGTGTTTTGCCAGCCCAACCCTTGCCAAGGCCACTTCTGGAACACAGGGTCAGGGAAGGTCAACCTGCAGCTGAAATGTAGATCTGCATTAAATTGATCAGGAAGCAATATGCTGCAACAGGAGGGATGTACAGTCTGTGCTGATCTCAGTCAGTCAGGCAGCACGTGTACAGAGACTGGAAATCAAAGCAGGCATTTTGAAAGGAAGGGTGTCCTTGTGTGCTGATGTAACGTGTTTGTTCAAGTACAAATACCTCAAGAAACATTTTCTTCTCTGTTTACGTCGAAGTTAGAAGTTCTCTAAACACAGCACACATATTTTTAACTTTCTAATTAAGAGACATTAATAAATGTAACCAAAGATCAGAATGATGCCATGGGCAAAGAGCATTCAAACAGACTTGGAACATCCACATGCCTTTCTGTGTTATAGGTAACATATTAATATAAATAGCAGGTTATCACTTCTTCTCTTAATTACACAGAAAGGGCTCTGTTCATGGACCAAATCACTGGATTTCACTGTCACTGACAATATTTACATACCTACCAAAGCTCTGCCTAAGCAGTACAACCAGCAGCTTTACCTAACGTTGAATAGCTACGGAGATTGCAAAAATAAATATACCCTTTCCATGACAATTTGTATTCGTGGCTTTCTCTTACAAGTGCTGGAATATGCAGTCTATGAAAAGTCCTCAAAGAGGAAGACCAAAAAAAAAAAAAATCTCCTATGAGTTCTTAAAAAAGGAAGCAGCAGTTGACAGCTATAAGTGAAAGTGTGGTATTATTTCCACCCCTATGGAATTAGGAGTGGAACCAGGAACATTCTTACATCATTCATTTAATGCTTCTTTTGCTCCAGAAATTCTTTTAAAATTTACCTGACACATTTTGATGGTAATTTTAATTTAGACTACAAAAGAAGTACTCCAGGTAAGCACAATACTGAATTCTAACTATACATACATACACTGGAAGTCAGAAACATAACTTAAGGCAACAGCAACATAGGCTAATCTACCAGCTAATATGCCTGACACTGACCTTGGAAGCTGATTTCCTGGTAGGGATTAATTCTGTACACAAAATCCTCTACCAAGTCCACAAGCAACCTCAACTCCTTAGGCCTGCTGTGGGCCAGCAGATTGGACTGGACAATCTCCTGAGTACACACCAACCTTAGTTATCCTCTGCCAGCTCATCCATGGCATAGGATTTGCTACCCTTGTTCACAGTATTGTAACTTCCCTCAAAGCAGAAAACTGCTTAATGACACCCTAACTACTTCAGGACCTACAGTTCTGGAATCCACAGAAACAAAGAAACTTCATCAAACTTATTCTTTGTCCCTTAAAAGTATGTATTAATATCGACATAACCTTAAAAATCCTCTGGCATCTAGCAGGAGGAATCCCTGTAATAATAAGAAAACAACAAGGAGTTACCTACAGAGACCACAGACCTGCAAAAATAACTTAGCTGCAGAATGGATTCTTTCACAATCAGATATAAAAACCAAAGATTATTTTTTCAATAACAAAGTTCAAAACATGAAGAATTACAAATAATTCATTATGCCTCCTGAAAGTTTTCAGAGCCTTCAAGCACCTGGAAACAGTAGGTGCAAGTGCAAAATCCAGCAATGCCAGAATAAACCCACAAGTAATACTACAGAAACTGATTTGCAATTCTATTGCCTGTAAGTTCTGGCATAACTATCACAGATAACAATGAAAAAAAAAAAGGGAGAATGGCAATTAATTGTGCCACGAGTAACCAGGAAAGGTCACCAGGATATTAAAAGGAAAAAAGGTAGGTGGGCCAAATGCCCAGCTTTGCAGAACCAAGACATCTGGCTTCTAACCTATATAATTAAGCATTGTATTTCAAGAAAACCAATCAAAACCCCAGAAAGCAAGGTATAATCATCAAACTCTGCTGGGGCAGGGTTAAACGAGCAAAAAAACCCACTTACAGAACACGGATATTATGGCAAAGACTAAGTTTTAGACAGATCAAGGTTTAAACTTCATTTCACTCAACTTCCAAAAAAGGAACAACTTTGGAAAAGTTCCATCTAAGAGCAAAAACTTCCGTATCAGATAAGACTAATGACATATGCAGACAGCAGCAGCCAGTACCAAATGTCTTCAAAAGAACTTGCTGTACAAATATCTATCTGGCCCACTGCAGAGCTTTTCATCCTGGATTTGAAACATAACATTTCCATTCCTTCCTTCAAAAAGGGTATTACTCAATACATGGTTACAAGCATCCATAACTTTTCTATCTTAAACTCTTTATTTTATTTTTATGGAAGAAATACTAGAATTGTAATTATGAGAATATGCAGAACTAATAACTTAATTCTTAGGTTTCTATTCAATACTCTCCTAACACAAGAGCAAAAGGTCACCCATACATAGTTCTTACATAGTTTTTACACACATCATATGCTTTCATTGTATTGAAGACTTTCTGTAATAAATATTTTCAACACATTTGAATTATCATGTTAAAACTAAAACTAAACAAGATATTCCTACTGGGGAAAAACTTAATAGTAGCAAAATACTGTCAGTATTTTTTGTATTTAGTTACAAGTTCTCCTATTTTACACTGTTAGGACATTTGCAATTGAGCCCATCTCACTGGCAATTCTTCAGTCTTTCCAATGCTTGGTTAATGTTATTTTATAATCTAAAAGTTCTATAAATAGCATTTATTTCCCTTCACTACACACCACAGCTCGACTATCAATACTGTAATGCTCCTCAGCTCTGCAAAGATCTTATAAATTCCTCATGCCCTGAACTACCTTTGACTAAGCCCTGTACTTTTTCTGTTTATTTTTTACAAAAGTTAAAAAAAAAAAAAGGTCAAACTCCTACTAGCTTTTTCTGTGTTTTTCCACTCAACTACTGTTACTACAGGATTCTGGACTTCCTATTATAAGCCTGCTGGAAGTTCATCATTTATTTATACTTTCTCAAGACTGAAAAAAAGCCCAAGGCATTGCTCAATCACACACAAGTCTGGTACAACACAACAGGAAAATTGTATCCAATTAATTGCCTGGCTCCAGCACAATGATTTTCCTTCTCAAGGAGGAAACTGTTCTGGGCTTCTGGCAGAGAGAGATGTCTTCCTGCAAGATGGCACAGTCCAATCCATTTCTCTGCCTGATGTTCCCACTCCTAGAGCAGACTGAAAAAACAGTTGCCTATAATCAACAAAAATGTGACAATGCTGAGCCTTCTTCCAACAATTCTGCCACAAGCAGAAACATTTCTGAAAAGACAGGCAAGTTGGGAACATTAATGCATGGTCACAGCAAGATCTAGCAAAATTCAGAGCTCTTGGATAATCCAAACCCTCAGCAAGTCAGTAAAATTAACAGGAAGCAAGTATTGATGTGATTCAAAGGAAAATCCAGAGACAACAAATAGTCATAATTTAGCAGCAATAGGCTGTAAAATTGCTAGCTACAGGGATGGAGAAAGCATTCTTCCTTCCTTTTCACTGTCCTGGTTCCACAAACACTAATCATTTTCACTTTATATTATCTACTAAAAAAATTACAAAATCCCAAATGCAACAAAACAGCTGAGTATGTATCGACACATTTTGCAGAATTCTAGCTAGATCAGACTCAAATCAACACAACCAAAGCAGCACAGTGACACAGACACTCCTCACCCACATGGCCCTCTACCTCATACATAAATTCAATTACTTTCATTAGATAAATAAGCAAATGAAGCTGTCATATTTATTAAGAAAAATGAGAATATAAAACTAAATAAAAGTATTTCTCCAGTGCCATGTAAATCCACCTGCAAACAATCACTGGATTGCCCAACTAACATAAAAAAGTAAAAATTAAGAACAATCTTATATAATCAAAGTGTAGGGAAGCAAGATTTTGCATTTATAAGCCTGGGACCAGGAACAAACCAAAACCATCCCACAAGAGATCTAAGGAAAACACATTTACTGGCCTTCATTCTGGCTAAGTAACCTGATTCATTTGAGGATTGTAAAAATTCGTTGCAAATACAAAAGGGGCTTTTGTTTGTTTTTAAAGCCTAATCAATGTGTTGGTGTTCCTGGCTCAGGATGGATGCATCATGACTGCAATGGATCAGTTCCAAGAATGACAGTATTAAGTCTGCAGCAGTGGCTCTAGATGGTATCTCTGCAGGGAAATCCTCGTCAGCACTGCCTTACCTCTGCTATAAATGGCTGCCTGCACTCCTACACTGGCTCCCAAAACCACAGTGCTGAGGTTTGTCCAAAGCAAGAGCTCCCTACCTCAGACTATTCTCATGATCATATCAGTATAAAACTGGATGGTTCATTCAGGGTGAAAAGCACTTACATAAAAATATTAACAGGTGTATGTAAGGGCTTCCTGACATCATCCTCTTACCAGAAGCACCTAAGCACTGGAGTTTCACCTTAGTGCATTACAGCAAATCCCAGGTCAGTCCCCCAGGGCACTTGGAACAAACATTCAACCTTTGGAAGAAAATGTCTCCACTGCAGACTGTAAGCATACAGCAACATCAGGAGTACTGAAAAATAAAACATCTGTTCATCACTCAGACAAAAATCCTAACAAAAAGTTTAAAAGATACAATAGAGGAAAAAAAAATAACAGACATGGTATCTATCAAAATAAGTGCTACTGATACATGGGAAACTAAAGATCCTTTGCACAGATCAACACTAAATAGACCAGAGTATCACACAGGATTATCTACTGGAAGCAGCAGGAAAAAAATCTCCCAGCAAAATCCTGCAATTCCAAATACCATTTTTCATATCCCACTTAGTTTAAGATAAATTTACTAAAATAATTGTGAACAAACAGAATGTCCAAAGAAAACGTTCTGTACTTTCCTGAATCACACCAAGTTCTTGATATCCACAAAGCATTTTATGTAAAGTTAAGCGAGTAACATATTTCCTCTTTACAAAACTTGTTTGCTTTCTTTCATATCAATTTAGTTTTCTCCCTAGTACAATACAGCAAAAAAAGACTATCTAATCTCAACTCCTGGTTGTCACTGTATTTCTTGCATTACTGGTCCAAAATTAGATGCAGTATGCTAGACAGGCTCTAACAAGCTGCAAGGGGCTCTTCCTTTCCAAGGGCAGCCTCCGTGTTGGTGCTGAGGCTCCTGTTCACTCAGCACAGCCCTTGAGCAGATCAACCCACCTCCACCACAACAACACTCACAGGCCTGGTGTCATCCCAAACGTGACCAGAGTAAACTTCACTGTGTCCTTCACACCACGTTAAAACGGCTGCACCTTTGGGCTGGTTGTTCTCGGTGGTTGGGGTTTGGTATGATTGACTGGGTTTGGGTTTCCTTGTTGGATTTTCAGTTGGTTCTTTTGGGGTTTGGTTTTTAAAGGCTTTATTGGGGGGGGAGGGGGGCAGGGAATCTCTTTTGTGATTGTTTTCTTAAAGAGGGTGCTCCTTGCAGGAAGTATTTTGTAGTATTTTTATCTCACGTATTTTAAGTCTAGAAGCTACAATGTACAGCTTTAATGAATTTCATTTTCTATTACGGGGACTACGGATTTCATTATACTAGTTAGCATTTCTGTCACCAAGATATGAATGTGCTCAATTCATATCCACTTTGAATTAAATGAAAACAATAGCATTAGCTACCATTAACACATCACCTTGTGCCTACACTTTTTTTTTTAGTTATTAAAAATGACCAGTTCTTTGGCACGCTTTTAATCTAAGAAAATACTTTATTTTTCACAGTTTCTCAGAGCCTTTGATAAACCGTGACAATGAATTTCCTGTAAAAGTTACTTATAATAGCAACTCACAACAGTCTCAGGCAGTGAATAATTCCAGATTTTGAAAGTCTGGATATCTGTCAGAAGCTTCAGGTTTCTACTACAAGCTTCTACAACATCTGTCAGAACCATCTCAGCCTGGAAGTCACACATGAATTCTCAAAGGTCTTCCATTTACTTATTTTTAGAAATGAAAACGAAAACCAAAAAATCAAGTTTAAGATTATTTCAGTTACACAATTTTTCAGAGTTTCTTCCCATATGCAGTGATTTGAGCTGAACACATTTACATTTTCTGAACTATAGCCCACTTTTTCTTTTGCTTTGATTCACGCTTTTTGGAACATTCCATGTTCAGCACATCTACTTCCTACATATCTAGTGAGTCACTTTTTCAGGCACCTCTAAAAAAACCCAGATTCATTAACTTGTAATTACTAAAAAAAAAATCGAAATGAATTCTAATTATAATATTCTAATGTTATCACTGCATGAAAAATCCACTAGTTAACTAGGAGTTATTATGCTGTATCTACAAACACAGGCAGGAAGAGGCATTGCACTGGTTGTCTATAAAAATATTACTATGCACAGAAAAAGTCCAAGTACAGATAATCTCCTTCCACCTTTATCATACACATATTTAGGCTTATATATTATGTTTAAAATATTTTAAAAACCAAATCCAACTTTAAGTACCTTCTTTTAATTACTATGTATTGGTGATCTTGAAAATTCATTTGATTTTCATCCTTAATAATGCTGGTGTTACACAGACATTATCTCCCTGGGCAAATAACTTTTTCCATGCCTAATTAAAGTACCTTTATACAAAGTAAACATTCACATCTTTCAACTGTAAGTAACATGTTATCTTCACCTTGGTCTATCTATTCAACATATTTCAGCTTGTACCTTCCTCTGCCTTAGGAAAAAAACCACATACTACTTTCCTCGGCATTGCTTACTGATGCTCCCTCTCTTCAGGTTCTACCCCTATTTACAGATAATACTGACAAAATTGTTTACAGACTATGTAGTAAACAGGATCACTCACATAATTCACAACACAAAATAAAACTCCAAGCCCTCAGGAAAAAAAAAAAAAAAGAGTATTAGAGTATAACTGAAAGGCAGCTCAAGGGGCAGCACAGAGGCTGCACTGAGTGACTGGCAATTCCCCAAACTGGTATTGCCAAAGTCCACAACCTATGGAACTCTAGTCCCAGACCACTCATGAACTATTTTGAAACATCTGAAGGTTGCTCTCATTACTAAATTAACATTTGAAGGTCTTTTATCTTTTGAAAAACCCAGAATTGATAAATGTCCTATATATAAGCTTCCAAGAAATGTTTACAAATACTCTGACAAAGAGAATTTGTGGAGGTTTAAATATAGGTCATTGATAGGATAATGACAATTTCCTAAATGAGTTATGCTTATTACCAGTTATATAAACAATGATAACAGATGCTCCTGCTTGTACATGTTCTAGCACAGTTTTATGTTTTTGTTTGTATTTTGAAAACACCACAGAATTCTTTTAAGTAGTTCTTGTGATTCATGATCAAGTGTGTATTATCAGTATGTTCCACCTACCATTTCACAACAGCATTTGATACCTGTTATCTCTAATGGTGCATTTCCCCCTCCCTGCCAACTGTGTCACCATTTACCATTGGGATACTCAACCAGATGAAAAGCCAGTCCTTATAGCCAACAAACAAGCACAGAATCTGAAACTGTCCACACTGTTATACCTGTGCTTTAAACCTTTTACAGCACCACATCTAACGTGCAATAGGAGTGGATTGCAGGGCACGGTCCCAAACCCATCCATTCGTTGTTTCCCAAGGCTACAGACGTCCACCTTGGAAATTTTCAACAAACCTCTGCCAAATTGTCACACAACATTATCTCAGGAACTATCAAATACGATCCTCTTATTTACTACTAAGTTGCTATTTTCAAACAGATAAATAAAACGAGGGAGCACATAAATTTTTTACCTATTTTAGAGAAGGCAAAGCTAACTGAAATTTAAAAACAAAAAAAAAAAACCCCATAGCTGATGGTTTTTGAAGCTTGTGTATCAGTTAGCAGACTTGCTCAACACTCAGTGCTTTGTCAAATTAACCATCTTGAATATGACAGACTATTTGTAACCATAATAGATCATGTGATGGTCTTGAAATCTTTATAAGAAGTCATAAGCAATGCTGATAAAAAGCTGTATGCATAACACTTTCTAATTTAAAAACAGCCCAATAAATTGGAACATGTTACTTTGTTGAGTCAAACAAGAAAGGTTAAAGACTAAACTTAAAGTATTTCAATCACCTGAGTTTTCTAGAATCCAAGAATGCACATCACATACACAATACAGCCAAAGCAAGATGCTTAACGAAACATTTAACACAGACAGCAGTTCACACAATTACCTGCAGGTAACTTGAAAGCCATGTCATAATCCAGCCTTAAGAAATTAAATGCTTGTCTTGTCCCATCATGTCCAAGTATTGCATAACACAAGTTAGTTAACAATGGAGGATTTAAGAACTTTGACTGCGTTGTACTGCTCCTCATGCTGTGTCATACTACTGAAAAAATCTGCGTGAATTACAGACCATATTATTCTTAAAATCCAGAGCTACACTGACTGCATTTCATAGAAGGACTTGGTGTGAAGCTAAAAACCAGCTGACTTAGAACAGGTTAAGTTCTAGGGCATAATATCAATATATCTGGAAAAAAAATACAGTGCTGAGCAACTGCAGTCTGCCCTTTGTTAATATTTTGCTGGATATTTAACTTGACAGTCGTTAAGTAAAACAACTTTACTTGTCCCAGTTCAATCCCTAGTGGACAAAACACGCACTACAGGACCCCTCAATCTGGCTTAACAAGACAGCCAGACTTGTGAGAGGAGCAGTTAAGAACACAGGATGTATTTTAAAACCATTTTCACTAACAATAAGACTCTATCATGAATGCCACCCATTACGCTCCTGTTGTCAATAAAAAACATTTGAGCAGGACCAAATAAAATAACCCACAGAATTTCAAAAGGGCAAGTAGGAAGAGTACCAAACAAGCACAATATGTTTTTTAAAACCATTTTTCAACGATCCTCACAATCAATTTTCATACACCGATAAAACAGTAATTTCTCCACATTTGAAGGAAATACTATTACACCACTATATCAAACAGTGTGCTTTCACATTTGTATGACTCACCTCAAAATCACCTACTTCCAGTAATAAATACGACACATGCAAGCCTTTCAGCACTCTAACCATTTTCAACTGTTAGTTTCATATACTTTTCATAACACTCAAGGTTTCTGCTTAGTAAGAAATTACCAACTTACCTGGGAAGTTACCACTTTAAAACAAATCTTACTCCTGCCCTATGCAACCATATTTACTACAGCAAATCCAGAGTGATCCACAATCTACAGGGACTCGCTAAAACAAACGTGCAGTTTTGGTGTTTTTAAATAAACATCTTACCTTGCCTGTCTTGTGATCAAACCAGACCAGTGCGTGGTTCCTGGACAGCACCTTGCAGTCAAAGGTGGCATTGTTCTGGGCTGGCCGGCAGCGAGCCACAGAGCGGCCGATCTTGACGGGCTCGTCCAGGTAGACATGACGCTCCTGAAACGGGTGGGAGTTGGGCCGGCAAGTGAAGATGGCCAAGGCTGAAGGCATCGAGGACAGATTGTGGTTGCCACACCAACCAGAGATGAAGAGAGCCTCTTCTGATGCAGGCTGTCCTCCACAATTTTTAAAACACCTCCACAGCAACTTTATATTAAAGCAGGACAAATATTATCGCATGAGAGGCCTAACAACTCATTGTTTCAGTGTGTAAACTAATTCTGGCAATAATCCAGTGAAAAAGTCCCATTATGTCTTATAATAATATCAGCAGTGGCCCAAAAAAAGTCTAAAACGTACAACTTTCAATCCATCCTTCTCTGGAAGAATATGAATAAGCATCTGATTCCTTCAGAGAGAAGCAAAGGCCCCGTGAAAGAAGGATACAATGTCTTAAATCCAAGTAGGTGAGTCATACAAGTACTTCTGTTTGTAATCTCAACTGCCTGCTTTTCCACCCCGCTTTCGTAAACAACTCTGACCAAAAGTTTGACCAATGCAACATGGAAGCAAGGAAAGGCTTAGGGAAGGGGGATGAAGGATAAAGATTAGCGTCCTCTCACACACGGCACAGATCAGGAACTGGAAGGTGAATACAACGCCCTCTCTCCACAACGGGGACCTACTGGTTCACCCAGCAATCCGCATTTCACCATCTTCGTGAGTCAAACCCCAGCAGAATAGGTGGTCCTCGATTTAGGATGTAGTGCGAGAGCTACACTGTTTTTCTCCCCTACACCAGATAAAGCTGAACTGGTCTACAGCTTCAGGGAGCCGCTCAGATAAGGAACTTGATAAGGCATGGAGAGGCTCCCAACTCTCCTCTCGGGGACAAACCAACGCGTGGGAAGGGTTCTTGGGGCCGGCCTGCGAGTCGCCCTGACAGGTCGCTCCCCGGCGATGGCTCTGGCAGGCGGCGGGGTTGGTGTGCGTCCCTCGGCGGCGGCTCCGCAGGGGCGGCCCCTTATC
>JANPWX010000032.1:743610-766676 GCA_024734555.1 Trochalopteron elliotii
GGGGCCATGTCGCGGCGGGAGCGGGGCCCGGAGCCGGGGCCGGGCGGTGCCGAGGCTGCTGCAGAGGATGCGGAGCCTGCGGAGCCGGAGAGTCCTGACCAGTGCCTGTCTCTGCTGCCCTGGGACCGCTTCTCAGCCTGGCTGCACTGCGTATGCGTGGTGGGCTTCGACCTGGAGCTGGGCCAGGCCGTGGAGGTACGTGCGGCGGCTGGCGGGGGGCACCGCTCGGCCTGCGGGCTGCGGCGGGGGCCCGCCGGAATCGGGCGCTTCCTCTGGTCCCGGTGTTGCACAGGGGCGGGGAAAGCTCGGCCGTGTTTGAGGAAGCGTGGTTGTGCGGAGCCCCAGAGCGGCGAGCGGGGCAGCGCCATGGAACCCGCTCGGCTGTCCCGGGTAAGGCCGGTGGTTTTCGGGCAGCTCTTCTCGTGGTGCTGCTTGTGCTGTCGGTGGGGGCTTTTAAATGGGTTTGCATCACGTCACGAGATTTGTATGAAGCACGTCGTCGGCTTTCTTTGCATACAAATAGCGCTGATTTCTATGCCATCTAGGTGTTAAAAAGTGTGATAATAAGGGGAGTGTGAGTGATCTTCATAATTAACAGCGTCCTCCAGGTCGCTGAGGTGTGCGGAAAGGTACTCCACGGGTTTGAAGCGTTTTCCTTCAGCACGAGCTGGATGCCGGCCCGTGATAGTGTCCCGGCTGTGTGCCCTCTGTGCAACAGGCAGGGACAGCTTTGGAAGTGGCACTGCTTTGGAAGTGCACGGGGAGCTCACAGTGCTGGGAAATGGAGACAAGAATTAGCGTTCGGATCACTTTCACATCCTGTTTCACCCTGTTCACCATGTGACTGCAGCAAACTATTGGGCTTTAGGGAAAGTGTCTTTTTCTTTCTCTTGCCTTAAAGGGGTGCCAGCATAAGTGCGTGGCAGCCTGGCCTAAAATTCAACCAGTCCAACTGTTATAATGTGTAAATTCCTAACTGTTGTCCCCAGGGAAACGCAGTTCTAACCCCAGCATACTGTGCTAATTATCTGAGTTCTCTTCCCTTGATGTTATAAGGTGATGTTAACAACAAAGACAAGTGTTTCTGTGTAAGCGTTTCTGTATAACCTGTGACTTGGGCAGCTCTTGTGCTCAGTGGCTGAGGGAACCACAGACTCCTGAGCTGACAGTCATGTTAATTTAACTGGATGCATAAAATGAGATTTAAAATGTCTACAGAACTAAGGCCTGGTTTTTTGTTTTTGGGGTTTTTTTTCAGTATGTAGCTGCAGGAAGAATAATTAGTTTTAGTTTATATAGGAATTCTGGGAAGAAACACCTGGTAGTGAGGAGAATGAGTATGAATTCAAGTCTGTATGCTAATCTTCAGACTAAATGTGGATAATTTTGAGCGTGATTCAGCTACTGAAAGAGTAACATTCAGTGTACAGCTGCTTAGCATAAGATGGCAAAGAAAAATATGAAGAGTTGGAAGAGAGATGGTGATGGGTTTACTACATGCAGAATGCAGGTGTTCCACTTGTATATACTTTCAGCTTCAGTTGTGCTAATAATGTCTTGCACAGCTGGACATCATTTGATAGGAGACTGAGGGGAAAAAATGCCCTGAAGATTTTGTGGCTGGAGGACAGAAAGGTGCTTAGTCAGAGATGAGCCAGTGGGTATATTTGTTGTTTTCTATAGAGTAGGGTAGTGTTATCTTATCAGGAGATAAATTTCTGTACATTTAGTAGAACAAGATTAAATGAGATAATGGGATGTTAACTGTCTGGTCAAATGAAGATTGTGCATGAAGCTACTGTTCCTGCATTGAACTTCTGCTCTTCGACTAGGTCCCATCTTTGGAAGTCCTGAATCCTTCTTTGGAACATAATCCTGCAATTTATGTCAAATTTCCTTGGCTTATAAGCTAGCCACCCATTTTAGGAGTTTTGGAGTAGGTTGTGGGTTGTTTTGAGGACCTTTTTAGGTGAAATTTAGGTGTCTGAGGTTTGTCCTCTTTCCTGTATATTCTATTCCCACCTCTTGCATAATCACTGATTTCGTACATCCTCTTGTTTGAAAGAATGGTGCTTCTGCATCTTAGGTTGTGTTGCTTCGTTTTTGATTTCTGGGTTGTAAAAACTTACTACATGATCTAGTTTTTCTGTAAGTACAAAAAGACATGACTTTGAGTTTATTCCTTGAGTTTTCACAGTTGTCATTAGGGTCTGGTGTTCATCCTTCAAGAGCTGGTAATATTATAGGTCATGTTTTGTGGTTGAATTTTGGTTACTCCAGCCTAACTTTTGATTGCAACAGATTTCAGACAATAATGTGCTTGAAGTGTAATCATCTACTGCGTTTTGCATGTATATGTTAAATCTAAAAGATGCAATCTTGCTCTCCTTTGAGGCCTTTTGCACCAAAAATCTCAAGTACTCTGAATGTACACTCTGAATATAACTTTTTAAATGAACATGTGTGGTCTCTAACTGGCATCCAAAATATCTTGTAAAGATGGGTGATCAAGAAAGCTTAAAAGCATATGAAGATAAGAACTGAGACATAATATTAATGACTTACAATTGAAAATGTCTTAAAGCTAGGAAGGTGTTTGAGAGTTGTATTGTTAAAATATTTGATGGAAACTTACTGCTTATACCCAGCTTATTTTCAAATAAAATAATGCTGTTTTTTTCATGTAGGTGATATATCCTCCACATTCCAAACTCACAGATAAAGAGGTAAGTCATAGTTGCTGTATATTATTTGGTTTTAGCTTAGGAAATATATAAATATATCACAGGAAATATAACAGCTGTCTTTTCTTTTCCCTACCCTTTAGAAAACCAATATTTGCTATTTGTCTTTTCCAGATTCTAATTCAGGTAAGTGCTTTCTTCACTCTGTAGTCATCTGTTGTTGGACCAAACTGTGTTAAAAAAGAATTTGACAGGATGTATTCTGGCCTTTAGATCAAATACATATTTATATATCTTAATTAATATTGCAATACAGAAATGTTGCAGCTAAGGTTAAATATAAAACTGCAGCTGTCTGCATTGCAGTAAGGTCTGAGGATTCTCCTCTGGTTTATGTAAGTGTGTAAGACCTTCCAGATGATATTTGTGCAGACGTTTCAGAGTACTTGGCAACTAAAGAATTAACGTCTTGCTCTTTAAACAAAATAATAGTATTGTCACTGTGGAGAGGAGAGTAGGTATGGAATTTGAAGGATTTAATACAGCAGATGGAAGTATATGGAGCCCTCTTCTCATAAAGGACTAAATGTATATTTTCTAAGTTTTAACAGTGAACCTGACTTTTAAATTTAAAAGCATTTAGGAAAAACAGTTGTGAAGGGAAAACCTCAACTTTCCTCTCCATTCTTGCTGTGCCTGTAGCTGTGTGTGGTCCTGCTGGTTAAATTATTCTTGAATCTAAACTTCTGCTCTTCTGCTGCCAAAGAGAAATTGGGACATGTGGCTGATGGGCTGGATCACCTGCAAAAAAAAAAGGCAGAAGTGCAGACACTTCCTTTCACATTTATTTCTATACAAAAGTCAAAACATGCAGGACCAGCATTGTGTGTGTTAACTGCATTGACTCTGTGCTTTTGAATGCTCTGCAGTATGACAGCTCAGATGGGGGTGATGCTGATGTGGGCTTTTAGTGTGTGTGAGCTCTCTCTTATGTAATTTTACAAAGTATTTTGGCTAGTTTTTCTCCTTTGTCTAACTGTCACTAAAATTAATATATTTTCTCTGTTCTTGCTATTCTGTATGTAAGTAGAGGTACAGCTTCTTTCTGTTACTGAAATATGAGTTAACTGTATCTTTTAATTACTCTCATTGTTAATAGTTATAAATATCCTCAGTCTTTAAAAGGTATCTTGAAGGTACAAAATGATGTGTTAGGAGCAAAGGTTGCTTTCTTAAAATTTTAAAGAAATTTTTAAAAATTTTTGGGTGTATTTTTTCAAATAAGAGTGTAGTAAAGCTGCTTCTAGCAGAATGGGTGTATGTAAGGAGGTTTTGCTTTCAGCAGGGAAAAATTCCACTTTTTTGCTTTTTATAATGTCCCTATTAAGATCTGTTTGTTCTTGATCATACTTGGTAGGCTTTAGTTTCAAATGATGTAGAGGAAATAACCTATGTAAAACCTCCCTTCCACAAGGCTGGAAGTGTATCCTATTTGTTAGGATTTATTTTTTCATCATAGGCCTTCACATAAAAAGAAAACCTTTATGTAATATGACAGTGAAGGAAGTTATTGACTTGCAGCTGAATTCGAGGTCAGTCCATCCCAGATTTTCATGGCTTAAAAGGTTAATTCAACTTTTTTCTCTTATTACTACAAAGAGATGTTATTCCAGTACTTGTGGCTGTAAATTTAGAGGAGAAAATTGATTTAATCAGCTACTAGATCACAACATTTCTGGTTTTAAGCTGAGTTTTACAGTACAGTTATCTTTAAAATAATGCTTTTATTTTCTCTGCATGGAAAATTGAAGAATAGACATCTACCAATCATTTCTGGAAGAACTTGTTAAATAAGAAGACATCATAATCTGAAATGCTATTTCAGCATATTAATGATTAAGGGTAATTTGGGTCTTCTGTGTGTAGGTTTTTATAATAGTTTGTGAGGGTTTTTTTTTTCCTTTGGATGAAGGGAATGCACTTTGAAAAGCTGAATCAAATATTTAGTGCTGTGTTATTGGCATGTGCTGTGTTTTTTCTTATTGTGTCTGTATTGCTGAGCACTAGTTACCTGTTGGAATTGAATGGTCCCATCACACCATGTTTACTTAGCTACTTTTGGTTTTGTTTTGGTGCATTGAGGGTTTCTGGCTGCAGCTTCAGGGGGTTTTTGAGACTCAGACCTGGGTGCTCTGGGCATGTCAGTGTTACTTTGCACAGCCAGTGCCTCTGGCTGAGGGGTTGGGCTGTCTGTGCTTGCTGTAGCAGAATGTGTGTGACTGAAAGAGAAGATGAAATGAACTTTCAAGTCTGGTGAAACAGTTTCCTGGAGAATGAGTTACATTTTTCTTTAAGAAATTAATTTTGATAGAAATGAAGGAAAACTTCACTCCTTGGGGATATTACTGGGAAGTCATACTCAATTTCACTCAGTTTTCAGCAATTAGCTTTGCAGCTTTCAAAATGATGAATCCTAGACCTGCCTGTGGAGTTACAGATTGGCATAATGCACTCCTACAGTGTGATTTCTGTATGAACTGTATGGTGTCAAAGAAAGAGGCAAAGTGCAGCCATGTAGCAGAGGAATGACGTGGCTGAGAGGATCAAAGCTATACAGGCATGGCAATGAAATGGGTAATGCCAGGAGGAGAACAGCCATTTCACCTGTTTGAGGACATGATAGTCACTCTGAGGCAGTGACTTTTTTTTTTCCTTGTTGCAGACAGTATATTTACTGTTGCCAAAGATGCCAGATTTTTCACTTATAAATGTATAAATGTTCACAAGAGCAATGCAAAATAAATGAACCAAAACTCAGATACCTCTTTGGCTCTAAGCAAGTGCTCATGTTAAACAAGGCTCAAACTCAGAATACTGTGTTTGTTGTTCTCTCTCCCCACATGTAGGTTGTCTTGGGGACACACAATTTTGTTTTAGGTTCCGACGGTCTCCTGGAAGGAAGGTCTCATTGTGTTGTTTTCTGGACCAATTGGATAGAGATCTGCCAGTTTACTTAAAGGTTGGAAATGAGAAAAAATGACGTTAAATTTCTTTTGGGTAATGTTAATTTGTGGGTCTTCACCTTTAAATATAACATTTGAAAAGAAAAATCTCTGAACTGGATGTCCTGAAAGTCAAAACACATATTTGTTGTGGCATGTTGTTGTAATAATAATAATAATAATAATAATAATAATAATAATAATAATAATAATAATAATAATTTGTTTCATTAGCTATTCTTTGTTTTATTAGTATAGATTTTGGGTTACAAGGAATTAAATTGAAGCCCAGATCTATTTCATTATTGACTACAAACATGTAGATCAAATTGTAAGAACCATTACTGTTGTGGAAATATGAAGTGCTTTATAATTTCATTTAAAAAATTCCAAGTAACTTGGGCTGTCTCAGTTTCCACCCTTTCACTTTTTGAAGATGGACCAGTTACCTAAAAGAGGTAGTGGGCAAAAGTTGTTCTCATCACGTCCATAGGGAATATTGAAACCTCAAACTCAATTTAGTTCTGTTTATGTGTCAAATACTTGAATTCCTGTTTGTAGGAAGGATGAAGCTAGTGTCTTGTCTTTGAAATGTGAGAGCCTACTTTCTTAATATTCCAAGAACCTTTTGTAAAACTAATACATTGAAATACTAGGTTTTATCTCCAAGTCAGGGCTTTAAGGTTTTTAACTGCAATAGTCTTTCTAGTTCGGCTTTCTAGAATTATAAAAGTTGATTTATTCCTCAAGAAATTATTTCTATTTTTGGTTTCACAGTGTGTCTGGAGAATGTAGATGTGAAAATAGTAAAGCCAGAAAGCTGTTTCCCCATGCTGATGTTTTCTCTTTGAAGTACTTACTAAAAAAGATGATGCTAATAAACACAGTAATCCTTTTAGTTTATTATAACTAATCAAGTTTGGAGCTTGCTGGGGCATAGGCTTTTAAACTGTATGTTGAATCCTTCAAAAAGGATGGCAGTAACAGGTGGTTGTATTGAATTCTTTCCTTTCTTTTGCAGAAAGATTCAGCATATTACTATGGCTATGTGTATTTCAGACAAGTTCGAGACAAATCATTAAAAAGAGGCTATTTCCAGAAGGTAATTTCAGTTCTTTTAGGAAAATATTAATTTGGAAATTAATTATTTTTTAGTGACTGTAGAGGAACAGGAAAACTGTCTTGCTCTCTACCTAAATTAGTTGCTAATTTATAGTGAATTGGTCCAATTTTACATCAGCTATGCTATGTTCCAGCTTTGTTGTCAAAAGATATAGTTTTGTGTCTGTGTTTAAAAACAAAAGGCTGGGAAGCTTTGGAAGTTGTTTGCAGTTTGCCTGTAGTCAGATGTGTGGTTGGCTCGTGTGTGCACTGTGTGAGAAAAGTGACACTTTGGTGTTGTTTGAGGGTAACAGGTGCAGTAGAAACTGAGGGAAAGTGTTGACTTGCAATTCTGTTTTGTTACTCTTTATTCCAGTCGCTGGTCCTCATCAGCAAGCTGCCTTACATCCATCTCTTTCGTACCATGCTTAAACAAATAGCACCAGAATATTTTGACAAAAGTGAAGCTTTCCTGGAAGCAGGTAGTGGTCCTATAATGTTGAGCTCTTACACTATCACATGCAACTTCTGGAGAAATCAACAACACTGTCGTGTTCTAGTTTGTGGTTTTGTCTTCTTGCAGGGTAGAGGGTTGAAATTTTAGCAAACTGGCTTGACTTCTAGATCATTAAGAATCTATTCAGAGCTGATTGAATTCTGGATCTTCCCTGGGAGAGTTGGAGGTTCCAACACATCTAGGGTTGCATGTGTTTCAGAACCAGCTGTTGGGCACATGGCAGCTGGAGCTGATGGCAATCCTTAGTTTGCACTCTTCACCACCCAAGTCCTTTTGGGCAGTCTGACAAGTTTTGCTAAGCAGCTGTACAAATGTCATCTTGCTTGAGGTTTGGTTTTTTTGTGTGTGTGATTTGTTTGTTTTTGACTAAATGGAAAAAGTGGCAGAGCAGCACTGGTAACAGGTGCCTCAGCCTTACTGCAGAGCTGAAAGAGCTGGAGAAGGACAAGTAGAAAAGTTATTTGCTCTTTGCCTGTCGAAGAATTCTGTGTACTGTGCCTGTCCCATATAACTTTCATGGGTTTTGTTTTCACTTAGCAGATTTGTGTAAACCATGAAAAAATTGCATTTTTCAATCACCTGTTTTCTTGAGAGATTGTATTATGAGCAATATAAGCTCTACAGAAACTATGAGAATTATGTATTATATTCATAATGGTTTACAAGAAAATGCTGGAAGACTTTCTAGCCAAGCTACAAACCAGCTTTTTCCTTAACTGCTGGTGTTTATTGGTTCTGCAGTAGCCAATATACATAAATGGAGGGTTCTTTTCAAATTTTTTTAGCATGTACTTTCATGGTTTCTCAGATAACATTTCTTCAACTAATTCTAAGTCTTGTTGCTACAAAAAATGGAAGACCAGAGAACACTGTTTTCTTGAAATGAAAGTCTTTATAGTTCTAGTGGAATAATACATAATGGCCAAAGGGCTGTAAAACTTGTTTAGTGTGATCAAGGGACAAGTAGAACTGCTGTGCACTATTTGTACTAATTGAACGTTGCAGGGTGCACAAAGGTGACTCTGTGATCATGGTTTATAACTTGCAGAATACTTGTTGTATTTTTCTTTCAGTTTGTAGTGACATTGATCGTTGGCCACCACCAGTTCCAGGGAAAGTTCTGCAGTTGCCTATTATGGGTGTTATAATGAAGGTAAGGACTCCTGTGCTTGTCTTCTCTGAGGATGTACACCTTTTACTGTACAGTTCCTCACTGCCTTGTGACTTGTTTTCATTGTCCCATTCTTCCAAACAGGAGTGGATGCTAACAGCACTCAGAGTGAAGGTCTGGGAGATCTTGATTAGGTGCTTTGATTGATGGGAGGAGGGGAGGATCTTTTATAGTGCTTAGGTTAATATTTAATTTTAGTAGCTACTAAAAAGCGATGTTTCAATACAACTACTAATTGCAACGTCTGTATTATCCCTCTGGAATTTGCATTCTAGAAGAGTTTAGTGCTAATTATATTTGTCAAATTGAACAAAGTAGTACTTGAAAATACTGAGAGTCAAATTCCAGTCAAGCAAATTAAATATATTGGTGAAAATCATTCTCATTCCTGAAAGTTGACAAGTAAAAATCTTTTTTTGTCCCATACACCAGAAATAATTGCTTGTGCTGTTTATATTTTTGAATGGCAGTGAAATATGTCTGAAGAAAGCTATTAAAGAAGTTGTATCTAGCGCATAGGGAAGAACTGTAGAGTTTAAACAGTAGTTAAAAACTGGGCCTCTTGTAGTCATATTAATTTCATAATCCATATGAAATGCAATCGGAGGTTACAGCCAGAAGTACCTTCTCAAACAGATACTCTCAAGTTTATGGAAAGACATGTGTGCATCACCAGGGAGAGAAAGAAGTTTCTGAAGCTGTTCTAAAAGCAGAAATTTAATAAAATGGTGCTGAGTGATGAGGAGTGTCAGATATGTCTTGTTTGGGTATTGCCTGCATTTATCTCATCAATAATTCTTACCCATGAGAACTGAAATTGTATTACTAAACTGAGTAAAGCCATCATTTACTGCCCAGTGATATTGTCCCTGGATTTTTACACTGCTTGAGCTGTTTAAAGTGGTGTGTATAAATGACATCAATTTGTACGTACCAGCTTCCATTATGATTAGATTTTTAGTACTCAAGACTTACAGATGCAAACTCTGAGGCCAGAGAAGTATACTTATGTTCAGACTGTTTGGATTGTTTCACTCGCCAGAACATCTTGACATTTTCAGGAGAGAATTTTCTCTAAAAGTAATTCTGTACCATCTTAAACCCCCAAGACCTTATTTCAGATCATTCTTTCCAACATTTAGAGGTATTTTTATTGAAATTACGGTAACAGTTTTGACTTACTTTACCAATAGTCTCTTTTTAAACTGGAGTATTATTTTCATATTCTGTTATTCAGTTTGCAATTGGAAATTCTGTAGGTGGAAGTTCTGTGGAGTAAATAAACATCACGCTGCAGTATATCCTCTCGAAGTATTACAGATTGTCTCTTAGTCAGCATTTTAAGTGTCTGCTGGATTCAGTACAAGGGAAAATAAATCTTTCTTTTTCTTTCCAAGTTGCGGATTCCAACATATCGTGACAAGCCTGGAACAACAGCGATAGTACAGAATATGCACCAGGTAGCCATTAGATACTGATATTGTATATAGCCCCAGACAAAGCTAAAGATCTCTTTCATGCTTTTAACTTGTTAGAAAAGATTGGTAGCAAAAATCGTCACATACTATGATAATAACGAAATCCAGAATCTTTGCAGCTTTGAATGGAGTAGTCCAGATTTGGATTCTTCATAGAAAGGATATTCTAACATAGTTACCCTGAGCAGGGAGAGATATCCAGGTCCTGGAAGAAGATAGTTGGCTGTCAAAATTACTAACCTGAACATCCTTTTAATGTTTGGATAGTTTGGATTGTTTTGAGGATGAATCCAGAATTAAAACTCTTTAGCCATAAAAGATGTTTATAAAACAAATCTGTTTGTGTCTTCCTGTGGAGTTGTTCGAAACAGCTTCAGTATTTTATGTATTTTCTGGACTGAAAGCTACATGCCTGTAAGTGGGGCGGGGGGGGGGGTGTCTTGGGAGATGTCTTACTTATAGAACACAAAGGTAGTTGTGGAAATAACATATTATATACTGCAGCAGTACATAAATAATTAGACTATATACTGTCTACTGTCTGTAAGCATTTAAGGGAAACCATTTCATTTAATACCTAGGTGTTCTGGTGACTAAAAACCAAGCATTGCGATGTCTTTTAGGCAGATGCTCAGATCTCCATGGCTTTGCCGACTGTTCATGAAGTAGATCTTTTCAGGTAGGAGTTTGGACTGCTCAATTCCTAGCTGTGAACGTGGTTTTTGATTTATGACAGTTACTTAACACATCTCGTGGCTTGTAAGCAAACATTTATCAGTGTTGGTTTTAATATTCTTTTTCTGTAAAGTTTGCAAAAACACAGTTTGGACAATATACAGGCTGACACTGCAATAAATAAAGAAGTTCATTAAGTGTTCCATTTTACAAGAGTATTTTATGATTTTCAAATTACTATTAAAATACTACCATAAACTTCTTTTTTTATGCCTTTATTGACCAGAAGAAGTATGTATTTTATGATGTCAAATGTATTAAAATACCTCAATGTGTTTTTAGGTGTTTCTGTCCAGTGTTCTTTCACATTCAGATGCTTTGGGAGCTGGTGCTGCTGGGAGAACCACTTGTTGTGATGGCACCATCACCAGCAGAGTCTTCAGAAACTGTGTTGGCCCTTGTTAGGTAAATGCAGTAGCACTTTCTAACTGTGACTAAGGGAGTTGGTGTAAGATTCTAGCTGAGTGGACCTTCATTTGCTCTGTGACAAAGCATTACAAATTCTAGGTTTGCTTGTGTCTTTCATGAAAGTTTGCACTGAATACATAAACCAGCTCATCCTTCTTGTACTTGCAGCTGTATTTCACCATTGAAGTTCTGCAGTGATTTCAGGCCATACTTTACCATCCACGACAGTGAATTCAAAGAATACACAACTCGCACACAAGCCCCGTAAGTAAATCAAACTCTCTGGAAAAGATGTTCCTCAAAGCCACTTGTAACCATAAATTTGTATTAAAATACTGTTCAACTACTCTGGATTTCTGTCATTAGAGAATTAGGTTTAGGCTTTTTTTTTTTTTTGGGTAAGATTTATCTTGCAGAGTGCAGTAATTAGCTGATTTAAGTTTTTATCCCAGTTAGATATGACTAAGAAGTTACAAAACAATGTCATAATTAAACTAGGCTTGAGATTCATAGGATACTTCTCTACAGAATAAATCAAACTGCAAGTGTGAAACCAAGAAAAGCTCTTGCTTTTCCATGAGGGTTTGTCTGTGCTACACCAGCTCCAGAGCAGCTCCTTGGGAAATTCTGCTGTAATTGTTTTAATTTTTAATTAACTGCTAGAAAAAGTGACTTGTAGAATTCAACATCCATACAGCTATTTTGTAAAGCTAAGTCAATTGGTGTTCTAGATGAGACAATTTAAAAATCTCTTCACTAAATTTATTATGTTATTAATATAAATAAGTCAGAAATTAGGTTTATTTTTTGAGAGTGTGAATGTCCAAAACCAGTGATGTTTGAAACTGCTTTAAGGAAATGTTTTTTTCCCCCTATATATTTTTTTAAATCCTGCTCTTATTTTGAGATCATTCACCTCTGGTATTTCTTAATACATGTTATTTAAATGCAGCTTGATTTGGGAATGGAGTGCATGTATTAGGTTCACTGATTTTTAATTGATAAATTTCTAATGTCAGAACAGGCGGAGGTTGTTGGTTTGGATTTTTTGTTTGCTTTGTTGGTTTTTTTATTTTAGTTTTCATCTCAATGGATGTATTGCCAGAGATAGAGCAGTGGAGAAACACATAAACATAGGCAATATGTTTTAGATTGTGTTCCATGGGAATGGTTATGCAGTATGTAATTTAGTTGCTAAAAAAACATTCCAGGAAGAATTTGGTTAAACTTTAGTAACCCATGTTTCAAAATTCCATCCACTCTCCTGTAGCAAAATAGAAATGTTGGTCACTCCATGGATTAGTATTTGAAATAGAGCTGAAATTGCCCTGATTTATTATGGAAAACAAAAAGTTGAAAAGATTGGAAATGTGTTTTTAAAACCATGGCTCTAAGAAGGTGAAGAATCCAAATGATGTTGACCCTGTATTTTATTATCTTAGTAAGAGGGGAGCAGGGAGACTTATGGGTACTGTACAGACAGTGTTAAATTTTGGGATTTTTAAGATCAGTCTAACAAAATGATGATAACCTATTTTTAAGATGGCAGTTTCAGTGAGACTTACTGCTGTATTCCTTAGCTGATGTTTGACTCTCAAATGGATGGTGAGCCCTATGTTGAAAAACATATTCATATCACATCATGTCAGTGCTATAAACCCCAAATTTTGCAGGCCTGTGCTGTAGCAGCAGCACTGTGCTCTTGCTGCCTCTTGTTCCCTTTGTGCCCCTGTGCACCCTCCAAGCCAGATGCCAAGCACAGGGCAGACAGAAAAATCTGGCAGTGTGAGCTGGGGCACAGTGCTCTTCATGTGCTTGTGCTACATCACTTGGTAACTGCTGCTTAAAGCAAGTGGGATATTAAGTGTCTCATTTTCTTAATGACATGCACATTCAAGTACTGGGAGTTTGTTATAATCAAACATTGAAAAGCAGCAATTTGTCTTTCAAATATGGGTCAAATTCCTGCTCATAAAAAAAACAAATATAAAACCAATGCAGCACAAACCCTCAATAACAGATAACGTGCTGTTCTCACCATTGCAAGTGGACAGAATTTAGGCAAGTCTAAGCAGATGATGTCATTTTTATTCTTCACTGTTATTTGTACTTTAAGATGCTTCTGTCTTATTTTCTGAAACACTGAAACTTTGATAAACATTTGTGCTCTTATGTGCAATTTAAAATGTAACTCTTAAATACCAAAGGAAAATAATTTCAAGTTAAGAATTTAAGGTGGCCTTTTGTATTTGTTTAGGCAGAAGCTCTTCTGTCATATTTTAAACATTGTCATTACTTTTCTAGGCCGTCTGTCATTCTGGGGGTGACAAATCCCTTTTTTGCTAAAACACTTCAGCACTGGCCTCACATTATCCGAATTGGAGATATCAAACTTCCAGGTAAAATAGAAGTCTTTTTTACAGTCCTGTGCAAAGGGATCTAATTGTGTGCTTATTTATTTACAAACATATGTAATTATGTTCCATTTATTTAGTTTAATGCTAACTAAATTTTCGTGGATGTAAATCTGTCAAGTGAAGTTAGAATCTTCACTCCTCTATGTCTTGTTTTTTCAAATCCAGTATCTCAAATGTAAAAGGTAAGTAATGCTCACTAGTAATAATGTTCTGCCTTTCACAGAGTCCTGATTTTGTATCTCTGCCAATAAGGTATTAAAATGAGACCTAGTATGTTACTGATGTTAGCTTTAGTGTGAGCAGAATATAATAAATTAGTCACAGCCAGCACAGAACATAAGACATGTGTGAAAGCTGTTTGAATGTTACAGTAAATTACAAAGTTGTTGACAGTATTTTGATCATATATTTCTAATCTGGCAATATTCCAATAATTATTAATTGTTCAGTCTGGATGATTTCCTTACATGATTGAGCAGAATTTTCTTGTAATGTCTGGATAACATGTCAGTTGTCACCACTCTAACTTTTGTATGAAATTCTTGAATGTAGCTGTTTGCTGCTACAGGTCCACTGTGCTGTTCTGACAGCAGGAATGCATAAATATGCAATTAAGATAAAAAAACATAAATTTAATTTTTGTAGACGAAGTTAATTTTAACTTCTGAGTACACTAAATTAATTAAGGGTTATGTACTGTGTTCAATATAATTAGACAAGGTTTTGCTTTACTTTAAAATACCGTGTCTGTCTATGGTCAGAATACCTGTGGAGGCTTAGGGTAGTGTGGGAAGAGTTACTTTGCTGCTGTGTAGCTAATGTTTGGAAAGTAGAATCTTAATTAAACTCTGAAAAGCCGTATAAACAGGTGGCCTTTAATCTGATACATAGTTTCAAGTATGAAGCTCTGGTTTTGATGTAGCTATGGGAGATGCTTAGTCAGGAAGTTCTAAACATGTATCTGTCTAACCTGTCTTTAAATATTTGTATTTTATTTCTTTAGGGACAAAGAGGGTGTTCTGATTATTTTTGTTGGGGTTTTTTTTTCTTCATTTTCTCTCCACTCTGCAGTTCCAAGAACAATTTAATTGTTACTGTTTCTAAAGTAAAGCATCCAAATATATTTAGGAGGAAGGTTCTGCTGAGGCTGCAAGACTTGACAGGGTTTAGGGTCTCCTGGTTGGAGCAGGATAAATTGGGAAAACAAAATGAAAACCCTTAATATGGCCTGTAACAAAGGGGACTTAAATTCATTTTCTTACAACACTTAATCCATGGGTACTATTTTATTTTCTTCTATACAACCTTTAGGTATGCCAAGGTACCAAAGATTTGTTCCCAAAAGAATTTACACTAAGAGGAACAAAGGAAAATGGAATAAAAATGTGAACTTAAGAAAATAATTATTCTCTGCTATATATCTGTATGTTAATTGGCTGCTTGGATTCAGAAGGTCATCCTTTGGCTGGTTTTGTTTGTGGGGGTTTTTTGGTTCACTTTTTACTTGTTTGGGTTTTTGTTGGTTTTCAGGTATTTGTTTTATTTTTTTTCTTTTCAACAAGGAACGCTTATATGAAATGAAAAGTCTATTTGCTGTTATTCATGTGTTTGCTGGATGTTTCTGGATATATACTTGGATTCTTGTCAATGTTTCTAATGTTTCTTACAATATTAGATAATCTTCAAATAAGGTGACTTTATGTGTTTTGGCAGGTGAAGTTCCAAAGCAGGTGAAAGTGAAAAAACTGAAGAACCTAAAAACTTTGGACTCCAAACCTGGTAATAACTTCAGAGTTAAATTGTCAGTGTTTCTATTTTAAAAGGCATACCTCAATTCTCCTTTGGCTATATGCTGCTTTTTTTCTTTAGGTGTTTATACCTCTTACAAGCCATACTTGAACAAAGATGAAGAAATCGTTAAGCAGTTGCAAAAGGTAATGGTTTAGGTCACTTCTTAATGGCAGCTGGTTTTGTGTATTTTGTGTACTCTTGTACAGTGGTTTCATATAAGGCTGCACTTTATGTAATCGAAATGAAACTGGATTCTAGTTCCTTTGCCCCAGTTCATAACAAAATAGATGTATATACACCCTCATTGTAGAAGGGCTGCTGCCTTGTTAGCAGCTTCTGTAACCATATGAATGGTGGACCTCAATAAGTTAGTTTAATAATTTAGAGAATTGAAGGTATTTTATCTGTTCATCTCTTGAGGTTTTCCATCCTCTGCCACCCCAACTCTGGTCTCTTTGGTGTAAAAGTCTCACACATGAAGTGTGTAAGAATCAGAGCATCCAGATTTTAACTGATTTGCAAACACTTCTCTATAGAATCGTTTCTTTCCTTGAGTTTCTTTACATGAAAATAAAATCAGTAATTGCAAAAACAAATATCTGTACAAAAGAACTTGATGCTATTGCTTTCCTTCCCTGGTTCGGGGTAGGAAGTGCTATGTGTTGGTGTATGGCAAATGAATACAGATTCATAAAAAATGTTCACAAAAAGTAAACCCACCACAACTACCTATATACTTTGGAATAACAGACTGATTGTGTTTTGCTGTTTTGGGTTTTTTTAAGGGAGTACAACAGAAACGTCCTACGGAAGCACAGAGTGTCATACTTCGGCGGTATTTCTTGGAATTGACAGAAAGTTTCATTATTCCATTAGTGAGTTCTTGTACTAATGGGGTTTTTACATTAAGTAATAAGGAGTAGTTTTTTTGCAGTTATCCTAAGTCTAGTAGCTCTCCAGTGTACCCCTGAAATCAAGGCTGGGTCCAGCACTGGGCCCAGCTGGCAAGGCACAGCTGCCTCCTGCTGTCACACGTGACACTTGGCCCCACTCCCTGTGCCTTGGACACCTTGGGGCTCTGGCCATGCCCCTGCCAAGCCTCGCTAGAGCAGAGATGGCCACAGCTTAGACAGTCTTCTGTGAGTTAGTTCTAGCTCTAATGTTTGGGTAAGGGACTCAGAAAATCTCTTCCCAACACTTGATACCAAGTGTGGTTACTGTTTGGAATCACCCACGATACAAAGGTACCTGTGGACTGTTTCCAAAGAAAAGAGGGATTGTTTACCAGTGGCTTAAGTTCAGGATATAGATATTCTGTGTGTGCATTTGCTTCTTGTCCTTCTCTGCCTCATATCCTTCTTGAACTTTATGGGCTTAAAGTTCTGGAGTTGGGAAATACAGTCTGTGTAAGATAAGGTCCTTCTTGTCTTCTCATGTGGTAAATATGCACAACCCCACCCTGTACTAACACGGGGAAGAGAAAACGCTGTGGTCACAAGCAGTAAGTAAACACACAATGTGGACTGTGTATCTTTAATACTGGTTATGCAAACAACCTTTCCTTTCCCCAGGAACGTTATGTGGCAAGCCTAATGCCTTTGCAGAAATGCATATCACCCTGGAAGGTAAGGAAGTATAATTTGAATGAGCTGGAAATTGGTAATTAGAGAAATTAAGGTCTGCTAATTTTTTTTTCCTTTCCATAGAGTCCACCACAGTTGAGGCAGTTCAGCCAAGATGACTTCATGAAGACATTGGAAAAAGCGGGACCACAGCTCACCTCAGGGTTAAAGGGAGATTGGATAGGACTTTACAGGTAATTTCTTTCATCTACATAAAAAAATCAGAAATATTAATGCTGTTGTTTTCTGAGCAAACTTACAATCAGGATTGATTTGAGTAAGACTTTCTTTTAGAATATATGCTTTAAAAGAAATTGATAGTGCTAAGCATACTTTACTTGCTTAAATCTCTCTGCTAATGTTACAGGTTTCTGTAGATTGTGTTGTTTGTGGTTTTATTTCTGGTTCTAGCTTGATTCCTCCTTCCAATCAAACACAAAGATAAAAATTATGCTATTTCAAACTGAGCCTTGATTTCTTTTATTCTAAAATTTCCTAATCTTTGTGTTTCGGACATATGTTCTTTACATTCTTTTCTCAAGCCTTGTCTTAATTAATAGAAGCACCTGTTAATCTCTGCTTTAGAATATTACATCTTTTTGAAAGTATATAGAGAAAGAGTTCTAATGTCTTACTCAATCTCAAATATAATTACATTTGATGATGTAGAAAACACTGTTACCAAATTGTACTTAAAAAATAAAATGTATTTTTTCTTTTGGGTTTTACCAGGCATTTTTTGAAATCGCCAAACTTTGATGGTTGGTTCAGGAGCCGGCAGAAAGAAATGACACAGAAGTTAGAGGCCCTTCATTTAGAAGCACTCTGTAATGAGGTTAGAAAAATGTGTGCTTATGATTATATTTATCATCTTGTAATAAAAATACATTCTCCCACAAGTCAGTTTTACTCCTCTTTTCACAGGTCGAGCATGAAATTGTTGACAGTTTTGTGAATCCTGATCTAGCAAAACATGATTTTGTTAAACAAGTACAAGCTAGAACTGACACAGCAAGAGAACAATATGAAATACACTTCACTTGTCATAAAAACTGTCATAATTTCTAAAACCTACCTTTAGGTAGTACTTTTTGTTTGGTTGTGTATTTTAAAATAAAGTACACACACCCACCCCCACCCCCAAAAAAGCTTTTTCCTTTTACTTGGCATCCATCCTTGGCAACATATTTTCAGTTATGATATAGTTTGTAGCTTTAAAGGTAAAACTTCAGAGAGTTTGACATTCTAATTGACAGCTAATTAGATATATTTAGTAAATAAGCCTCCAGATGATCCATAGCAATGGAAAGCTTAGAAGTGAAGTCTGTTAATATATAACAAAATGCTATAACATAACTATTCTGATGTTGTAAGATCCATTCCTTAATTAAGAAGCCGAAGTAGGTATCAATATAATTTAAGTTGGAACAAGTAATAGAGAAAGGAATTGCAAGAGAAGATGCTGTACAGCCAGAGAGGGAATAGGAAGAACAAAAACAAAGTAAGGCAATACCACAGCTTTAAAACAAACAGAATTGCTCTGGTTATTTCTCAAAAGCCATTTGTTTTTACCCCTTGCCTTGTCAATTCTCAAATGTAACAAATCCGAACAGATTATTCAAATAGAGCAGACCAAATAATTTGCAGGTCAGTTATACAACTTAGATTTTTTTCCAACTGTATTTGACATTAACTTAATCAAAGAAAAGGAAATGTGTTACAAATTTATTACTGATTCTGCTCCTTCATTTTTTTTTGTTTTGATCCACAAAATGAATGTTTCTTTGTATGTGAACAAATGTTTTTCTTAGGTGAGTCGTTAGGGGGTAGGGGAGCAGAACTTCCAAAAGAAAATTCACTTGATTGTATCTTACTAGTTATCAACTGTGATCTCCTTTGATGCCCTAGGAACAGTAAGCACTGCCCTGAGCTACTTTTAATACTGCATTGTGCTGGCAGTTCTGATTTGGTAATCATTCACTGCCATTTTGCATTGTAGATGCTCTTTCTCAAACTAAGCCTGTTTGGCAGGATTTTTTCCCCCTTTAATTTATTTGTATTGTGTTTATGTGCAAGTTTGCTCTTATGTGAAGTACTGGGCAAACATGCAAATAAAAGCAGATTTTGCAGCTCACAGTAAAGACAGTGCATGAGTAAAATGAGGTTGGCAAATGGTATAAGAATAAGGAAAATACCCATTCTGAACATTAGGTGTAGACCTCTTTTGAAAATTTTATATGTAACCATAAATAATTCAATGCCTAACTTTTTCTATTTTAGAACTTGGTTTTCTGGTGTCAGAAGCATACTGAGGTAGAAACAGTGGATCTTGTCTTAAAGTTAAAAAATAAACTGGTAAGTAACTGAATTGGACATGACTTAGCTACATAAAAGCATTATATAGTTGGTCTTGCAAGTACATGAATGAAAATATTCTTCATTATCTAGATAGTTTAAAGAGTCATTCATTCAGGCTTTAAAAACAAAATCAGTCAATTTCATCCATGCCTGAAAAGCTATTTGGCTTCCCAATATCATCCAGCTATGCTGGAAGCATTGTATTGCTGGGGTCTTTTTTTAATTAGTTGGAACTCTGTGAGTGATCTATCTGAATCCCCAGGGAAGAAGAAAACCTAATTTTGTTGTTATTTCTGAATGTCAGTGTTGTTTTCACTGTTGTGTGGTTGCTGAGGAAACCCGCTGTTGTCCTAATTCCTACTCAGTCAGCAAACGAGGAATTAGTTTTCCAGATTTCCTATTATGTTACTTTGATGTTTCTTAAGGTAAACTTGCATTTTTAGTACAAATCATGTTTTTCTGGTACCTTTGCAGTTGCAGGCTGACAGAGAACATCTTCCTGTGAAAACTGACACGCTGAAAAAGCTGCAGACACATATCAATGATATTATACTGGCACTGCCAGATGACTTACAGGACATCTTGCTCAAAACTGGCACAACATGATTTCTACTGGGCTTTTTTGGTGCAGAAAACCAAAAGGCAAGTAGTCTCACAGAGGACAGTGGCTTACCAAGTTTGGAACACGGCTCTAAACCAGTACATTAACACTACAAATGGACTGTACTAATAGTATAGCCCACTGTATCATTTTCACTGTTTTTTCCACTTCAATATCAATGCAACTAAAGGGATTCTTGTGTCTAATACTATTTGAAATAAGTGCTCTTAAAGAGTAATCTGTGGGCATGTGAAGCTGTGCCACAATAGGACTACAGTGCAGTGCTGGCATTGCAGAATGTTTTCCCATTGGTGCTGCTATACCCAGTCCTACTCAGGGCAATATTGATCCTGTACTGTCCTGTTGATGTAGTATCTGATTATTTTTCTTTGGTTTTTACTTTTAGCTTTTAGCTAGTGCTAAGTCCAACTGACATATTGGTGATTTGGCCAGAATGCCTTATAATCGAGGTACTTTCTCATAAACCATGGCTTTTAAAACTGTTTCAGGAACAACTGAAACTATCAGTTCCATTCTTAACTTTCTGCATTTCTCCTTCTTACCATCTTTCCAAAAGGATACTGATTTAGCATCTTTAAAGAAGAGAAGGCAGCTGACAAAAAATTCCTGAAGGGAAGTCTCTTCCACTCAGTGTCAGTTATCAGGGTGCTCTTACATGCCTTAAAGTAATTACATACTAATTTGTGGTTTTAAACTGCTGGCATCCAGGATTTCAACTGGATCACTCTTGTAAATGTAAGCATGCAGTATTCATCACAGGAAAGAAACACTTTGGTGTTCTAACAGGGATTTTAAAATTGGTGATTTCAGTAGAGTTAGCTGATACACAATCTCTTTCAGTTGGAGATCATACCAGTCAGCTCCTGTTATAATTTTAAACTTCATTATTTTTGGCTTACCCAGTCAGTTGTTTGAGGTGGTGATGAGGCTGGAGGGAGAAAATGTTGGCTTCAACTGAAAAAAGCCTCTGAACAGGTCAGACTGGCAAACAAAGATTGTAGCATGAAATTATTCTTAGTATGTGCATACAGCAGACATGCATACAGAGTAATTTCCTCTTGCATATTAAGCAACAAGAATGGGATGTTTTATCTTCTTGAACAAGTTTCAGTGGTATATAAGAACTCAGCTGCTCCAGGTGCAGTGTTCTACTTCGACCAGTTTCCAGTAGAGTAGACATAATGCTATAGTGTACATACAGCATATACTTTTATATGTCAAGTGGATCACAGTTATTAAAAAAAACCCCACTCTGCTTTTAAGTGCTTGGACAGAATTTTTAAAATCTTGTGACATAATCCTGCTATAAGAATGTGCTTTTGTATAACAGATATTTCATACCATCTTTCTAAAAATGTTTTATTTAGATATAAAGTGTCACAACAGTATTTTTATGAAAATAATGTATTTTAATACTGTTATGTTTTATATACAATTACTACCAAAAGTTTAATGTATCTGTTATGTTACTTAAACTATACCACTTCAGCATTAATTGCTAACTTGCAATTTTTTTTTTTTTGCACACCCTGATGAAAAGCATTTCTAATCCAGAAATTATTAAGTGGCCATTCATACCTTAAATTATCTTAACTATTTAACCTGGAGCACTGTGTCACTTCTTGGAACAATGTAAACTGGTAACAACTATGATAACTAGCACATAGCTGCAAATACGTATTTTTTTAAGCAAAAATAAAGAGTTTGATTTTTATTTCTTTTCTTTGGAAGTTATGTGACTTAGATGGCAGTTGTGTTTGGTTTGCTTGGTTTTTCCCCTCTCCTGTGTAAGCAAAGCTGTTCAGCTTGCAAAGACTGCTGCTTGATGAAGCTGTACCCCTGAGCTGACCAGAAATGTGATGGAGTGCTGGTGTTCATCACGGTTGGAATATGACAGAGCTGCAGGATCCTCAGCAAAGCAAAGGGCAGGGCCTGGATTCTAAAGCAAGTGTTTGCTAGACTGTACTCAAAGAAAAGTGACTCAAAGAACTGACATAGTGAAAGGTATCTATTAATGACCCAGATACACTAAGAATAGGCCAGCTTGGAGATCCAGAAAGTAACTATCCTCAAGCATAGGGAAGCTTAACTTTCCTAGCCCAAAAAAAAGAAGTGTGAATATTGAATGCTCTGAACAGAAGGTAGGCAAGTGTTGGAAACCTACAACTGGACTCCTTAGATTACAGCTTCCTGACAGTTTTCATGGTTGATCAGGATCATATTAACATCTTAGGCACAAACTAGATTGACGGTATGATTTATTTATTTTATAAAAATACAACTTTCCATCTTAATTTACACCAGATTTTGGGTTCAGAAGAACTTAATTTAGGATTAAAATAAGGTTTTCATCATGATACCTAAGAGCAGTTATGGATGCCCCATCCCTGGAAGTGTTCAAGGTGGCGTTGTACAGGGCATTGAGTACCTAGTCTAGTGGAAGGTCCTTGTCCTTCCACATGGCAGGGGAGTGGAATGAGATCCAACCCAAACCATTATATGATTCTATGAACAGAATAGCCTCAATTGTCTGGCTTAGTAGCCAGATGTTAGGATCTGGTTTAGGACTATTGTAATAAAGATCATTAACGATGCTTTTCTTTACTAAAGGATAAGTAAATACCTTATCTTAAGAGAACGTTGACCTTAGCATCGTTCAGTTTTCCTCCGCTGTTCCGTCCCTGTGTCAGGCGCTCCCTTCCCTCGTAAGCGGAGAGCAGTTTGCTGCCAACACTCCCCGTGCTGTAGCTGAGGGCTCTGGGGAGCGGCACGGCAGGGCGAGAACGTGGCCCTGCTGTGACAGGAGTGCTTCATAATTCCTGTAGTGGTGGATATATTTACACAGTTAATAATAGTATAGTAATATGTCACAGTGCTGCCTTTTGTTGGTTGGTTTCGGTTTGGTTTTTAGAGTTTGACGGTCGGGGGGGGCGGGGAGAGGGGGGGGGGGTGTTTTGTGGGGTATTTTTGTTTATGGGTTTTTTTTTAAACAATGTCCTTGTCGCTATTTGGGTGCATTTGAAACCTCTCAGAGGATCGGTTTCACCAGTTTCTCCCTGCCTGCTGGGGGTGGAACCTGTTGCCCGGCGGCTGCGAGCGGGGTGTTACCGGGGCTGCCAGATGACCCCGCGGCCAGGGCGGGGCCCGCCCGCACCCGGCG
>JANPWX010000032.1:767070-787058 GCA_024734555.1 Trochalopteron elliotii
ACCCCCCCGCCTACCCCCGGCGCCCCCCTGCCGCCGCCCAGCGCCGCCGGAGCCGCCATGGGCCTCACCATCTCCTCGCTCTTCTCGCGCCTCTTCGGCAAAAAGCAGATGCGCATCCTTATGGGTGAGGGCCACCGCGGAGCCCGGAGCGGCCGCGGCCGCGCAGCCGAGTCCCGCCGGATGGAGGAGGGGAGGCCGCGGGTCACGGCGGGGGAATCGCCCCGTCCCGAGCTGCGGGGCGCGGATACCGCGCTGTGCCCGTCCCGTGGGCTGGGAGGGGGGGCATTGAGAGAGCGGCGGGGAAGGGAGGGGGTGCGGATCGGCTGTATTTGCCCTTTCTTTTCTCCTGCTGTGTGCCTGTTCCCTCCCTGCCTCGCCTGCCGCTCCCCGGTCCCGCCGGGCACGGCGAGGCCGAGCCCCGTTCCCGCACCTGCGCCGGGCCGTGCGCGGAACAAAGATGGAATTGCGGCCGGACAGGGCCGGTGTCCTCGCGCCCCGGCCGTGCCCTCCTGGCCCGGCACTGCGGCTCCGTGAGCAGGGTGTGACAAAGCCTGCTGTGTGTAACACCAGGGGCGTAAGAACTGCCGTATAATGGCCGATTTTCGGTAGCTGTAGGGAGCTGTAGTGTCTCAATCCTGGCTCTTGCGAAAAGGCATTTCGGTATAGTCTCTGTGGGCATTAGTTCTGTGCCTCGTGTACAAACCGATAAAACCCTCTAGGCAGCTCTTACAGTGCTTGCTTAATCTTACTGTCTCCCCCCATAATGATTTATTTTTAATATCCATTTATTTTGAAATTATCTGTTCCCTTGATACGGACTGTGTAGGAGCTGAAGCCAGTGGCTCTTGAAGATTCTCGCTTTCAGATTATAGTTCAAAAGGTCAGCACACGCTGCATTGGTATTTCCTCCTCCGCTTCGAGTTCTCCCCTGCCTTCTTCCACCCACCCACCCACCTCTGCAAGCTTTATGTACAAACAGTTCTTAGCCTCTAAATTTTTCTCAAATTCTGTTACCAAAGTGAATGGAATTTGGTTCATGGCCGTTGACTGAAGTAGCTTGTCCTAAGGAACTAAATAAAGAGCTCATTTGAATATAGCCGGCAAGGGGAGTGGGTTCTAACTGTGAAGCTTCCTGGCACACACCCATCCCTAAATGCTGCCTGGATATGCACAGCACACACAGTAGTGCAGCTTTTTTAAATTGCAATCTTTCAGGTTCTCCATATATTTTGTGTTGGCAAAGTTCATTATTGCATACCCAAGAATTTTTATTGTGTCTCATCTGTTTGAAATTAGAGACTTTCATCCGTTTTAAAATAATCAAAGTAATTTTAGTCTTCAAGACAACTTACTGCATGTTCTGTTTCAAGGAGGTGATTTGCTTGTCTCCCTAACAGCCAGAGTCTTGATATGACTCCTAATGAATGAAGTCAAGTCTTCAAGTGAGCTTGACTGTAGGGTGTAGGATGAGACAGTGTCTGTGGTATTTGAAGTTCTGTTACTATTTGCAAAGTACTGGAAACAGGAAAGTGATGTCATACAGATGTAAACTGCTTGCAAGGCTCTTCATTGGTAGGAAGTCAGGTGGAATTTAGGTTAGAGATGGCTTTGGAAAGTGCACTTTCCAGCAGTTGGTTCAAATGAATTTGTTTTTGTATTTCTTAAACATTTTTGGTTTTGGGCCTTGTATTAAAATGCAGGGCTGGATCAGGGCACAGGACTGCACTGTATTTGTTAGGTAGTATAGGAGAGTAAAACTGGGGCTATGGTGTGGTGAGAGTGTGTTATAGGACATAAACTGCATGTTTAGAAGCAGAATGTTTTCAGTGAATATGACATAATTTGTGTATAGTTGTAACACTAAAAATAATTTCTTCATAGTGTTCTACATCGTATATCAGCTCTTTGAGGAGAGATGTCTGAATGAATACTGGGACAGAATTAAGACTTTTTCTCAAGATTATAATGTTCAGTGTATTGAAAATAGGGCTGTACAAGGTAAAACATTTAAGTTTCCAATGTAGAACACCAATTGAGAAATAACTTTATGGGGTAAAATATTAGGGGGAAAAATATTATGTGAGTTGATATCAACAGATAATTAATTTATAAATCTAACTTCCTTTTCACAGCTTTCTTCTGTTTCTGAAGACCTTGAAGATAAATTAGAATTAATTTAGCTCCTAAACCAGACTTTGTGTTATTGAGTTCTACAGAATTTGATGTTTCTCATCAGGGGCCATTACCAACAGCATTCACTTCTTTTTTATGTTCTCAAATTCCATTTATGATAAGAAGTGGATGTTTAATGTTATACTGTTATTGAAACTTTGTTTTTTAAAAAATACACTTGTATAAGTAAGTATTTTTCAAAAATATTAAGTTACTATTTGGAAGAAATGCATGAAAAGAAGATTCCTGCATTTTCTTTATAAATAGGCATAACACGAGGGAAAAGAAGGAACTGTGGGATAGGGCTGAATGTTTAAAAGTCAGATTAGGTGACTGGGGCATTAAGAGTAAAAACACTGAGTCCTAACCCTACGTGTACCTGTCTGGGAAACTCTTCTCTGATGGTTTTTGGTCCTTGAAAGAAAAGGTACTGATTCACTGTGCACTTTTCAGTACCATAATTTAGTGTTCTGTGTCTTGATGTAGTTGTGCAAGTGTTAACTGACATAATAGTTACTTGGGAGTTTCAAATACAAATGTAATTATTAAACACATTGGGTGGAAAATGTCATATGCTTTGGGAATTCTGTCACTGTAACAGATCATAATCATTTAGCTGTTTTTTATTTGAGCCTGTGTTGTTTTACACAACTGTTGGTTTCCATGCTGTTGGCTTTCTGTAGGTTTTATGTAGTTTTGTGCTGTGATAACAGAGGCAGCCACCAGTGATCAGAGTAGGAAGTTGGTTAATGAAGGATGTGATGTGGTCAGGGATGATGTTCCTAGGGACAAGTGAACTGGAAGCTTGAGATTCAGAAACACAACTGACAGGCTGTGAATAAAACACTTGAAGAGGAGTAAAGGGCTTAGAACTACAGTGATTTTTAGAAGCACCTGAAAGCCTTGTAGATATTTTTTCTCCAGCTAGAGGAAGAGGATGTTTGATTCAGTTTAAAGGTGAATGGTTGCAAGTACAGCTCTTTGCTTCCCATTTGTACTTTATTGTAATCTTGGTGCTTTGCAGTACAATTGCTTAACATTATACCCTTCATTGAGTCTCTTACACCTTGGTCTTGACAATGGTCAGTCAGACAGTAAAATCAGAGAAAATGCAGAATTGGAAATTTACTTTGTTTGGGGATTTAAGATGTGGCTTTTAATCTTGGTGTAGTTCATGACGTGGCAGTAGCTTATTTACTCGGACACATTTAGTGTTCTAGTTCAGATGTAAACGTGTTCATTCTTGGATTACTAAAAGCAGTAGTTACACCTCCTACCAGCTCAAAAGATTAAATGTGATTTAGTGCTCTGAAATTTTTTTAAAGGGTGGTAAATTGCAAATTGGAGTAAGAAATATGAATGGAGGCTATGCTTTTCATGACTTGCTTCTTTAGACTTGATAACATTTGCAGTTTGGCCAAAGAGGTGGTTTTTGCAAGTAGGGTCATGGGGATTTGCATAAGGTCCTTCCCTCAGTTAAGCTTCTGGCCTCAAGCGTGAAGTCAGAAGGAGAAAACATGTACCCATAACCCCTAATTCAGCCTGCCTCGGTGCAAAGTCCACCAGCTTAATCAAGAGTTGTGGGTAAGAGTAGATTTAAGCAAAGTCTGGGCTTGGTGCTTGCCTAGGGACTGTAGCCTTCTGCCAGCACCACTGAGATGCACAAGGATAGAGTGGGTAACTGGGGCAGTATTCTCATAATATAGCAAGTAGTTTAAAATTCTTGACTAGTTTCTAATTTCTTAACTCTTGAGTCGTGTCTTCAAATGGATCTCGATACCCTGTGTACATTCTTTGGAATGAGATTAGCTTTTTTCTTTGTCTTTATCTGTGTTGTTAGTGTAAACTCAAATACACTCAAACGGTTTGTGTAGACAATGGCATCTTTCTTACATTGTTAATTGTGTTATATTGATAACAGAGTAATTTTTTTTTGGTGGGGAGCAATAAGAGAAGAGTTTTGAGTAGTAGCTGTAACTCTTAATTGGTTCACTAAATTCTCTTTTTATTAATTTACTGGGAAGAATCCCTTTCATATCCTGTACAGGCATTATATGTTCTTAGGAAGATCTATGCATCCTACAGGTGCTTACTTGAGGTAGAGCTGTGTGAAAATAGTGTTTGTCTTCAAGCATTGTGCTGTTAAAAAGATTGATTTTCAGCATAGGTGGAGTATTTGAGGGTTCTGACGTCAGCTTAGAGGGTTTTGTAAGGTGACCTGCCACTTAACGGGTGTGGGGGAAACCGTGGCATTTACAAGGTTCATGAAATTTCATTTTGAGCATTTTGTGAGTCAGGGAGCTTTGGTTTTGATGGTAGATTCCTACCCCAACCCCTTTCTTTCAGGCTGTCATGACATTAAGAATTAAAACAACTTCTTTTTTTCTTTTTTTTTTCTTTTTTTTTTAACATGCAATGACATTACCAAAGAAGCTGTATTGGTATGTTTAATCCTGTGCACACTATTAGAATATAGGACAATTATAGATAGGGTTTTTAAAATTAGTTTAAAATTAAACAGCAGCAAGTTTGTGTCTTGAGAAGAAGGAGGTTTTTCAAGAGTTTGGTTTCATTCTGAATGAGCAGGTAATTTTGAATCCTGTTGTTTTTTGGCAATGCTAAGGAAACAGTTGTATTATTAATAGGCAAGTCACCAAACCACTTAAAGCTTAATATATTGCAGTTTTGCAGAGTAGGTACTGAACTCAGAATGCTTAAGAATGTGTTATCCTTATAAAATGAGGATAGCGTTTGGTTTCTTGCAAAAGTATTAGTTAATTCTTTTGATAGGGATATTTTAGTTTGGGCAAAATGTTACTGACAAAAGACAGACATTTTGTGCTGTGGTGTTTAGTACCTGCTATTTCTGGAGGTGCTTGTGTGCTAGGTATTGGGTTCTAATTTAAAGAATTCTATTTTGAGTTACATTAATGTCTTCTAAAATGCTTAACAACAAGCAGTTTCACAAACAGTTTTAGTAAACTACACTGTGTGCTTGCAGTGTTGGTGATATGTCTAAAATAATGTCTTTTGGGCTTAATTTTATTTTATTTCTGAAGGATCCCATATTTACTACATAGCTTACACTGAAAAGCAGCAAGCTTAAGTTTTATTTTAGAAACAGAAGAGCAAATTTAAGTGCAAAAGTTGGTCATTCTGTAATGACCAACAGTCATTAGAAGGAGACTCCTGACGGAAGCATCCTGGTGGATCTCACTGTATGGAAATGATATCCTGACAAAGACCTACAGCCCTTGTAGTAAATGTGGAGGGATGGTGAGAGATTCCTGATGTGTGTGGTTTTGTCAGTGCTAAAGAAATGTTTTAGCAAAGGGAGATGAGGCTGGAATAAGAGACAAGAAGTGTCTTTCATGAATAGTGCCAGCCTCAGTTGGTCCATGGGCTGAGCTTTGCAGGAGGATGAATAAGTGAGGCCTTCCCCAGCTTAGTGAAGTAACAAATACGTGATCAGTTAGAAACTCTGTGGTGCTTGTAGATTATTGCTAGGCTTTTAAAATCTTCCTGATTTACACAGAAGAAACCTTCAACGTGAATGATAAAGCTTAATGAACACAAACACTAAGGAAGATTACTAGAAACTTGGGAGCCTGTAGAGGTTGTGAATGGAAGCATCTTACTGAGCTTTTCTTCATGACCTGTTTTCCCTCAGTGCTGGATAGAGGAGATGGGGAAGAACATACAGTAGTTTATCAGCAATGAGTTAAGTGTTTAAAAAGCTGTTCTCAGTAAAAACCCCCAGTATTCGGCATGTAAAATAACATGTTTTTAAATTAGCAGGTTGTAGTTCAGTTTGTGAACTAAAGCATTTTTTCTTTCCTTCTAGTTGGTTTGGATGCTGCTGGTAAGACAACCATTCTTTATAAACTGAAACTAGGAGAAATTGTCACCACAATTCCCACTATTGGTAAGATCACCAGTTCTTGTATCTTTATTGTTGTTATTCTAAACCTGAGAGGCCTCTGAAGGGTGCAGGGATTTGCTGTCTTTGCTGTTAGAATAAGAATCAAGACACATGAACTGTCTGGTAGTGCTGTAACAGACCAAAGAGACACCCAGACCAGAATCCAGCTACTCACTGTGGCCAGTGGCAGATGCACAGGAGAATAGGAACCAGATGAGTAGCACCACTTCCCTCAAACACCATGAGCCTCACAGTTTGTGGCTGAAAGATTTGCTCAGACACTTGCACTTGGATTTAAGTGATTCATGTTTTTTCCCCCTTCAGTGAATTTTCTTCCTGATTTACCAGTTCAGTATTGATAAGCCATTTTATACATATTTGGGAGAAGTGTGTCTTAGGAAGTATCTGTCTTTAACATGGTTAGAATTATGTTTTAACACTAGAAGTAACTATTTCTAATTACTAAACTCCTTCATTTTTAGGTTTTAATGTGGAGACGGTAGAATATAAAAACATTTGTTTCACAGTTTGGGATGTTGGTGGTCAAGATAAAATTAGACCTCTTTGGAGGCATTATTTCCAAAACACACAGGTAAGAGTACTCACATGGCAGTAGTTAAAAGCCCTATTTTGTAAAGCCTCATTGTGTTTTGTAGAGTAGATATGAAAAGTTGTTTTTTTCTGTCAGAAAGGCTCTGCACTACTTCTTGCAACTTCTGAGGGTACCCAGATTTTATTCTAGTTGAAACTAGTTTGTTCCCCTGAAGGTTTCAAGCCTAGTTGTGAGTGTAGCCTCTCAAGGATCAAGTCCTTTAGGATCCACCAGTGTTGTTATGTGCCAGAACAACTGGTTTGTTGTGAGTAACTCTTAAAATATATGGCTTTTACTCTGCTAAATCAGTGGTTTTAGTAAGCTGAGCATCTAAAATATGGTAAAAGATCTCGTTACCAGTTGATTGGAAAGTGCCAGCTTCACACTGATGTGCCTGCAGTCAGTTTTTGGGACATAAGTGTGGTACCTTTGGTTCACAAGTAGTGAGATAAGTTGGTTATTAGTATCAAACACTTCTGGAGTGAGATTGTTTGGGGTTTTTTGTGTTGAATATAGAATTGTTCCATGATACTTCTGTGCAGCATGATGCATATGATTGGTGCAGAAAAATACAGAGGGTTGATAAAAGGGACCTTGCACCACCATACTGTTGTGAATAGGGTAATGCTTAATTGCAGTTCCTTATTACCATCCTGTTACTAAATCCTTCTAAAAGATATTTCTCTTTCTTTGAAGAGAGTGATAAAAGCAAGGTTTTCAGACAGAAAGGTTAAGAGTAAATTGTGTAAGAAGAACACTTAAATAACAGAGATGCCATTAGAAGTATTTTTTCAAACAAATTCAGGCATTACTTTAAGGGTGTGGGTTTTTTCCATGAAATATGAGATGGTGAAGCACTTGTGATTTTCAATACAGTGAGTGAAAGGGGAGGGGGAAGAGGTAGTTCATGTAATTTCACTGCATTTTCTTCCCCTAGCTTTATTTTGAAGTTGAAACTTAGGTAGTTGTTCAGACACACATCGTGCACTGTTTAAACAGAAATTTCTGTTAAATTTGTCCCCTTTCTTAGGTAAGCAATCACAATATTCCATATGTGTATTTTGACAGTTTTAAAATAGTGCTGCACATTTACATTGGTTTTTTTCCAAATCTGCTTGACTTTCTACAGGGCCTCATTTTTGTGGTAGACAGCAATGACAGAGAGAGAATCCAGGAAGCAGCAGAAGAGCTGCAGAAAATGGTAAATATCAATATTTTCTGAAGTGTCGTTGTTAGACTGACTTGTCCTATTTTTGCTTGTTCATCAGGTTCCCTAAGAGATTTAGGATTTTAGAGTTTTAGGGAGTCTGTACAGTGTGTATTGTGTTCAGCTGGTAATTCTGGGTCACATAGTGCACCGAGTTGTAATTTCCACTCTCTAGAGAACTAATAATGTATCTGAACCTTTCATTCATGAAATGTTGATAGAAATGCAGCAGAAAAAGAATTTTGGAATAACAAATTGGTGCTAGAGAATATTTCGTCAGCAAGGTGCCCATAAATTTAAACGTTTTAAATTGAAAGGTGGCTTCCTTAATTGCAGGAGTTCTCTTGTATACTAATTAAATTTCACTCAATACTCAAATACAAAATTTCACTTCAGGAGCAAGAGTGAAAATGTTTACAACCCTTAAATCAGTATTTAGATTTTTTTTAAACTGACTGTTGAAGTAACTGATATACTTAACTGAGGCAATTTAATAACGTGGCTGTTTTTTCTGTTAGCTTCAGGAGGATGAGCTGCGAGATGCAGTGCTGCTTCTGTTTGCAAACAAACAGGATCTGCCAAATGCCATGGCAATCAGTGAAATGACAGATAAACTAGGCCTTCAGTCCCTGCGTAACAGAACTGTGAGTGCTAAACTTTCTGACTGCTGAACTCTTGTCTCTCTCTATTATATATCATAAGCATAAAGTTCCTCTAAGGGAAAGGGTAGTTTTCACCTCTTTCTGTAGAAAGATGGCACACCTGCTGTTAAACTTTATAATGCATAATTCAGATTCTTGTTCAAAGTAAGTGATTTAGAAGTATAATCCAGTGTTAGAGGTGTTTCATTTCCCACCTTTTTCTGAAAGCATACAAACACTCCAGTCTGTCACTGAAATACAGACATCCAGCATTTCACAAAGTATGTGATGGGCTTTCCTGTTTTCTCAGTATTCTGGGAGAACAAATGCATTCTGCATTCCCACCTCCAGGAGGAAATTATATAGCTTCTGAGGCATTAGATTCCATCTGCTCAAGCTTCAGAGACACAGGTTTGCTTCACATTAACCATCCCACCTTTTGTGATCTGAGTGTCTGTTGGCACACTAAGATGCTGACCACAGAAGCTGTTTCAGAGCTCCATTCATGTAGATAATTCCATGTTCACCTCCTGAAGAGCAGTCTTTAAGAGACAAGAAGTAGTTTTCAGCATGTAAACCAAATACAAGTTCTGTATTTGTTTCTTGATGCCTTAAACTATGTTGTAGCCTTTACTAGGCCTATGCTTGAGTTTCTGGATAATGTCTGAACTTCCTTTACAGCACAAGTACTTTTCAAAATTTCTAAAAATACTCTTTGTTCAATCTTGACTCTGTTTATGGCACAAAACTGTATTTAATGAACACTGTTACAGCACACAATTATGACAACACTGAAGAGTGTCACACACTTTCATAACTTAGCTTGCATTTTGCCAATATTCAAGTTTAATTTTTGTGTTCTACTTTAACAGTGGTATGTCCAGGCTACCTGTGCTACGCAAGGAACTGGTCTGTATGAGGGACTGGACTGGCTGTCAAATGAACTCTCAAAACGCTAATTCCAACTGGATTACTCTTTCACCAGGGACATGTTTGATATAAGTGGTCTAGGCTTGTTACAACAAAATTAGTTTGCATCTTGGTTATTACAGTATCTGGAACTGATATTTGGGCAGGATATTACAGCGTTTCAACTTGTTTCGTTGCCAATTATTATTTACCGAGCTACATGTTGCAAAGGTAGCAATATGCTTGGGTAAAAATCTCCTTAACTTGGAAAAAGTGTATCTTCTGATTTTATTCCCCTTGTTAGCCTAAATGCCTGAATATAGTTATTGTGACATCTTTAAGATCTGTTTCGAATACTCTTTGAGCCCCAATAAATTAATGTTTTAATTTTTTTCTCCCTGCTACTCTTAGTTTACTGATGCCCTTTTTCATTCCTCAGACAGTCTGCTGATTTAAAAATGTAGCATTCCATATGTATTTATTTCTCTCCCTTGCCAAAAAGATTTCCTAATACTGCTTGTTCCAAGCCAAGGAAATGCTCTAAAACACTATACAAATCTACTGCACTGAGGAACATTTTGTTAATCCTTGGGTTCTGTCAGCCCAACTTGCCTTTGTGTGAATTGGATTTGATGGGTAGAATAGTTCTGTGCTGGTTGCGAAGAGCTCATATTGAGGTTGTTTTTAATATTCAGCAGATTGTCTTCCTTTATATTGTATCTTTTTTTATGTTGCATGTTGCTTTTTGGTATCAGCCTGACTATTTTTGCCCAGTGTATAATAATTCTGCTGAAGTTTTACTGTTTGTTGGTGAACATATCTTCATAAGGAAATTTTGGAAAATTCATCAAACTCAATGGATTAGTTTCTTCATAACCCACTTGGAATTATTCCTAATAAAATGATAAAATGTATAGTTCTGTGTATGCTCTTCTTGATTCCTGAAATAGTTGAATGCAAATTATCACTTATTCTTTCTCCATATACTGAGCTTTCCTGCAGCTTGAATATGAACACCAGTCTCAGATTTTCACTTGTTTGGAACTGTGTGGAGCGGGACATGGAAGGGAGGCAACCAAGTTGTATACAGTGCAGTAGAGTAGCTGTCATCGGGGCTTACATAATTCTGTAATGTCTTTTGAAGATGTAAATCTAAAATTGCTTTCAAGATGTCCAGATATGAAAATACTAACAGTTAAAAAATTGTAATAAAACAAATTTGAACTGCCTGAAAACCATGCATGTCTCTTTCATAGTTTTATCTACATGTCAAAACCTACATGAGTCCCAGCGGGAGAGTCACACATTCTGTTGGTGGCTAGCTGGGAAGGTAACCTGAGTGCTTTTACAGGGATATAGCAAATATTATAATAATGCTAATAATCACCCCCAGAAATCATCTCTATACAACTGCTACTGCTTTCATATTTCTGTCCCCTTATACCTAGTTCAAAAGGCACAAATTAATACATGTTTTGAGAGTGCTACTTATGGGTAGTTTAGAATCTATTTTTCTGTTGCCTGTCTGCTGTATAGAAGCAAATATTGCTCAACCCTCCAACTAAAATGTGCTGTCCTATTGATTGGATGTCTTCAGGACCCCAAAGCATGATTCTGTTGCAGTTCCAGGCTAAGTGCTTCTCATTTTCCACCCAGGTCTGGTTACCCTTGCTACAAGAAATCCCAGTGACAAGGTCTGGTAAACTAAAGCTAGTTTTGGTTCAGAGCACCTTCCTGGGCAGTTTCTGCTCTAAGTGAGGTTTATGTTCTTAGGAGGTGCTGTTACTGTGAGCACAGCTAAGCAGGGAACATTACAGAATTTTTGAATACAGTCCTTAAATGTCTTCAGTGTATAACAGAAACTCAGGAGACAGTGTAAGGTGAGAAGGGTTTTGCCTGCACCTTTAATGAATTGCTGATTACTTATTAACCAAAGCTGATGTGCCCATGCATTTGATCAGTAGCTGTTGATGGGCACATTTCTAGCAATGCAGTTCCTTGAATTAAACTGTAAAAGGTACACCTTGTTCAGAAGAGACAGCTTGTCCCTAATGCAAGTTGGTTTTTGTAGTCCCAGTAGGTTAAAATAAACAATGCTTGTTACACAGTTAGAGGTAGTCTTTAAATGAAACAGTATATACTTAAATTAGGCCTATTACCATAAAGGAGATATTCTGCTTGGTAGAGAGTTAATTATTTAAATAAGTAAATATTCAGGTTTAGGTGAGCTCTCTTGAGCCATGATGCTTTTCAGTTGCAGCATGTGTGTACAAAGTTCATATTTCAGAGTGATCATGTTCTGGTTTTTGTATCAGTAGGTGTAATTCTGCTATAAAATGAATAATTTCTCAAAGTCAGAAAGTGATGAAGATCTTGAGCCTCATTTAAGAGTGATGGATGAGGGTTAAGGCTACAGCTTGCACTGAAATGCAGTAAGACAAAGTCAATGTTGTGTATCAGTAACAATGTACAGTACAGCCCTGCTCTTCAGAGGAAGATGAAATTCCCATGGACATCCAATTTTCTCATGTCTGATAAGAGTTTAGGTACTAACATGGTTTGTCATTTCCCTATCAGAAGTCAAATACTTGAACTGAGTTGCTGTCCCCGAAGTTCAAAATCTTGGACAGGCATGAGAGTGCTAAAAATGTGTTCCTCGTTCACTGTAGTGACAGGAAGTCCTGAGTTCCAGTAGCTGAAATTTCTCTTTGTATATATTAACTTCTGTATTCAAACAAATGGGTAAATTCTACTGCACTAGGGAGTTAGTCAAATAATATTTGTGTACAGGAGGCTTTATTTTAATGTGTCAGATGGCCAGCTTAATTATAAAGAGCTAAATATTGAAGAATGAGTGGGTTTTCTTTTATCTGACCATGCTGACACAATTTATTTCTCAAATATTAAGTAGAAGTATGATTTTCATTTTTTTCATTGTTCACTAGAATAGCCCAGGTTGTGTAAAACATTGGTTTGGGGTTGGCTAGTAATGAAAATTCAGAGCCCAGTTGTTAGTCCCTTGTTAGTCTAAGAAATCCTTCTATAAAGGTCTGGACAAAGGCAGATTGAGTGCAATATGATGAAACTTTGCACATCACCTTGTCCAAGTTATGTCTTTCCTACCCTTGTCAAGAATGGGACTTAAGAAATTACATTCCATATGCTACCATTGGATTTATGAATAAAGCTGAGCTGCCAAAACTGAATTGTTTAAGGCCTTTTCTCTTACTGGGTAGGAGTCAGAAGACTTGAAACAATTTTCTGTCTATGCCAAGAGTGTGAGAAACAAGGCAACTACACAATTAAAATGACATGTTGAAAGCTCTGATGCCTTAGCACATTGGATAATTTCCCCTTGCTTTTTTCACACCATTTTTCTCCTTCCTTTTCTTTGTCCTCTCAATCATATTTGGCATCCTTGCTTGCTTTATCATGATACATAGAGGTACTTTACTTAATGCTTGAATGATACCTTTCAAAAATAGCAATGATACAAGAGATGTGCAAGAATTCAAGTACTGTCCCAGGAGAATAAGAGACCCCTTTGTCTGGAACAGATATGGTCAGGGGAAAGAATAATAGGAGTTCCAAGTTGTCAGACCAGTCTGAAGGATCTGGCAGAACTTGGTTGATTTTGTACATATCAAATACACAGGTAAATATTTCACAATACCCAGAGCCTAAAAATAAGCCAAGTCTGCTGCCTTCAAGTCAGTGTTTTGAGTGCCCTTAGTTCTTAATGTTCTTGTGAGTGGTGAGTTTGTCCACAGCAGGAGCCACTGTGAAAGAAGCAGCTTCTCCCTCCTGAGACAACAGCTAGGCAGGAGGCAGCACTCTCTCTCCTGTGTTTAATGAATCAGAGATGGGAAATTCATGTCGAAGGCAAAGAGATCTTCCTTTTTCCTTAACAGGTGGTCTGGGAAAGTAGAGTAACAAAACCAAAGAAATCCCACACACATTTTACAAAGATGCAAAGAAAATCCTACCCAGTTTTTTTTGTTGTGAAGGACATGGAGCTTTCCAGTTGCAGGATGAGGAACCAGTACAGGTGAGTTTAGGTTTATGAAATAAAATGGAGACAAGCTGAATGGGACTTCTACAACTGTGGGTTCTGGATGTGATTTAGAGGAAGAATTAATTGCTGGGCAAGGTCCAGAGGTGTAGGGGGAGCCAAAATGGGAGCTAAAATCAATGTATATGCAGCAGGAAGCACTATGTTACCTTACAGATATGTAAATACAGCTTGAGAGTGTGGAGGCTCTGGGCCAAAGGTATACCTAAGGGTTCTTTTACCCCAAAAAACCTCAGTTTTTTTGAACTGTGCCTTTCCTAATCTAGACACTAGTGCTGCATTTTCATTCCAGACATGTGACAGGTTCCTGCCATATTGCTGCTATTGGCAGTCAGCCTCTGCTGCTGCAGTTTCCTAATTAAATGGAGATTCCCCAGCATCAGCTCACAGGGCTGAATTTCTCATAAACATAGTGGAGGATTATCTGCCATCTGCAAGGGTCTGGTCCCGTGCTGTGTTTGTGCTCACCACTTGCTTCCTGCAGATTCCAGCCTCCCTGTACACTCCCCTCTCGGTCTGCAGGGGGACACAGGCAGCAGCCCAAGTGCCAGCATAGGAAGCGGGAGGCAGCTGCTGTTTCTCAGAAGGGAGGCAGAGCACCAGGCAAGTCTGTTTACTGAGCAGCTCCATCTTCTGGTTCCAGGGACAAGTTACAGATTTTTAATGTTTTGGATTTGGAAAAGACCCAGTTGTAATGGATCGGTACTTAAAAATGAGGCGAAGAATGTTCTTTCGAGTTAGAAGTGGAGCTCAGTTAGCCTGTACAAGTAATACAGTCTCACTTCCAAACTTCACAATATCAGTCTTACTGTTCTCAGTGACTGAGACGTTTCTCTTGCCAGCCCACAAGCCTGCATTACTCGGTGGAGTTTATTTCCCCTCCTTTTTTTTCAGAACTGGCAAGTTGTAGGCCTCTATTTTTCTGACTCAGCTGTAATGCCATCATTTTCAGTGTTTTCCCTGGTGTTGATACTGAATTTTTGTCTTGAACAGATCTTCAGTTAATTTTTCTGCCCTTTAAGATGCTATATGCTTGCAAATGTTACATCTTCAGGTGTAGGTGTTCCTTCATTTACTAAATTAATAAAAATTATTTGCCCAGATAGGGGGTTTACAGCTTTCATTCTGTTTGCAAGGTTTTCTCCTCACACCTGTCTGTATCTTGAAATGATGAATCAATGATACTTTTATTATTACCTTTGCAATCTAGGAGAGTACAGATACAACTCATGCAAGACTGAATTACACATTATTTTTTAATTAGACTTATAAAAAAACTGATCAAAGATCCACCCAAATTTTTTAAGGTCCAGTTTTTTCACGTGGAATCCATCACTAGTGGTGTGATCTAACATCCTTCATTGCCACATTCCATTTTGTATCCAAAGGTGCTTAGCTACTATATGGCTTAGCTGAAGTGCTGACTTAACAAAACCAGAAATCTGAGGGTTTACATATAGCCTGGCCAAGCTGTTCGAATAAATGAGCACCATTTCATTGAGGTCTTGTGTTACGTTTTAGGGTGGATCTGAGGGAGCAGGTTAAGGTCTTGCTTCAAGCTTTCATTACCTCTTTCTACCTCCACGCCTGTATCTTGTTCTTTAGGCACAAATGGCTTTATGATAACTAAGTTCAGGATATAAAGATCCACTAAAATGATAATACAAGCAAGAGAACTAAAGGCCCTCTATTTTTAACAGGATCACATCCCTGTTTTAGTTTGCTGTGGCATGAGCAGGAACAAGAGACAATTCACAGGTGGTAGAGCAGATCAGGTAAGAGAGTTTGGGATAAGAGAGAAGGTTAACTGCCCATGTTGCTGAAAAGAAGCTGCTTTCAAAGGACATTTACATGAGCCCTTTAGCAACACAGGCTTCTACAGACTCAGAGTAGTGGAATTTGTCCATTTCCCTTTATCTGTGGGCAGAGTTGGTAATGAATACTGGACAGGTAATGAGATTTGTCTTCTCACATCATGCTCTTTCAGACGTTTCGAGATTTACGAGCCTGTGTCTTTTTAGCCTTGTATGATCTCTGAAGGGCTAAGGGTTTTCTTTGCTACTGCAGCTACCAGCATCATGTTAGATGCCCAGACACTACAGCAGCAAAACAGTAATTGTATTAGAAATAACAAGAAAGAGCAGATATTTAAAAGCTTCTGCACACCACCACCCTTCACAGTGTAGCAAGTAGTGTGGCAAGAGAAAGCACCAAAAACCCTCAAATATCCCAACTAAAAGTGACTTCCTGGCTTGAGTAGTGTTTAAACAGTTGAGTGAATCCCCACTACAGAGCACCAGAGTGCAGGGGAGGTGAGTAGGTGTGCAAGTAGAGAGTACACAGCTTTTATCAACTCAGGCAGACTTGTTTTGCCAATGAAAAGACACCAGTAACTAGGGAAAAAAAAACAAACTGACAACAGTGACAGACAATTGATAAAGGGATTTTTATTAGGTGAAATAGGAAGATCTAGTGAATGGTTTCCAAATGTTCTCTGTTTCTTACAGACTAATGATGCAGGGCAAGAAGCCTGTTAAATGATTCAACCCACACCAACACATTCAGTGAAGGTATAGATAAAATACATTTCCCTGCATCCTACAAAAGAGGGCAAACTTGACAATTTCTAGAAAGAAAATTGCATGTAAATACACTTAAAAATTCAGACTCTCTTTGTATGCAAGAGAGGAACAAAATAAAACATTGTGATAAAGGTTTGCAAGTAGCTTATGTTTCTTTGTGAAGACTTAGGCACATATAACTTAATGCACCACACTGTTCTGTATCTCTCCCCACCTGAAAACAGATGATATTGATAAAAATCTTCCTCCCATCCAAAGCTGGTTGTCCTAAACTCCGGGATCTTTTATTGCTGAGGACTCATACCAGAAGGAGCATGTGTTCAAAGTAGATGTTGTTTCTTCATGTAGTCCAATTTCACAAGGTGTTGACATTATCCTCATTACCCATGTTATGTGGGCAGACAAATTGTTTCCAAATCAATTAGCCTTGAATTTAACATGGTTGATTATTGACAGAAAGTCTATTCACAGGTAATTAAGAACATCTTTTCAGAAGTTGGTAGCTACAAGTACATTATTCATGCAACTTACTAGAAGTTGTGCCACAATAATGGTAAGTGAACAAGACAATTTATGAACTTAAATTATCATTACATTAATTAAAGTGGAGTCAACTAGATCCTTTTGGCTTCTGTCTTTATTTCTGAATTAAGCAGGGTTCAATTTGTACACCATCTTACAAATCAGATTAAATTATATTTTTTACAAAATAATTCTTAATCCTTTAAAAACACCACTAAAAAGGTATATGATAATCTAATTTTCCAAACCGTGTCCTCAATATTTTTTTTCCGTTAGTATATAAAAAGGGGGAAATTGTCATGCAAATACTCTGAACAGTGTGACAATATTCAGTAGAGCCATTAAATACATGAACTCTTCATTAATCATTTTGGCTTTCCTTTGAGTAGCACACAAGTCAGGGTCTAACCTCAGTTCCCCAGCAGTACATTAAATTAAATTCCTTGTTTGAAAACCTCCAAAAGCACCATGCCAGAGTCACTCTATTTCCACTTCAAGTCACATATTAGTGCTATATGATCAGAAGGATGTGAAACACTTGGCAAAGCCTGATGGGTTGTTACTTCTTCATGACTTGGCAATGGAATAACTTGTTCAATCTCTAGAGCATCTCTGTCAATGAAAATGTAGTCCAGACATCCATGAAACCCACCAACATAGTTTGTGTAAGCAGGTTCTCCACAAGCACTTAGCAGTTTGAAAGGATGGCTTAGAGACATACTGCACCTTTCTTCCTCCCCATTTGAGATCCAGTCTTCATGATCTTCACCAATGCCACCACTGCTGATAAAACTGTAAGCTCCTGATGAGGGTGTGCTATTAAAATCTCCACAGAATATGACTGGGATACTGGGATACAAGTCACATGCTATGTGCTTGATGTGAGACATGGCTACAGCAATTTGGATCAGACGGATGTTCCCACCTAAGGACATAAAAAGGTATTATTTCAAATAATGCAGAACAGCACTGGAAGTGCTCACTGGGTTGCTCATTTAAGCATATATAGCTCTGAAACAGCAATTCTGCATTTTACAATAGTTGTCACAAATTAAGAAACCTTTAAAATTTGTGACTTATGAGAGTTTTTGGGTGACAGACAATTTCAACTGAAACTCACCCATGAAAGAACTCTAAAGCTTTAACACCCATATACAGCTGTTTTCCACTTCATGGCAACCACCCTAATAATATTCCCAAAAAGGCACAGAACCAAAGAAAACTATCTGAGAAGAGAAGAATCTCTCCTAACAGCTTCTGGAGCCCAATCTGGTAGCCCTCCTGGCAGTACCCTGGGGGAGCTCCATGTTCAACAGACCTGGGAAACCATAAGCGAACACAAAGCTCTCTCTATTTTATGGTCTGCTTTTTGGGTGAACTGTGTGTAATATGACTTGCCTTGCTTTCACCCAGATTCTACTGGCTCCCAGGCACACTAGAAAAATAAATATATAAACAGATCTAAGAGTCTGGCTTGATTTCATCTAGATAAGAAGCTAGACAGGAAACCCTCAGTTCCAGAAGAAAAGGCTACAGCTGCAAAAGAATGGTGGGAAATTTATTCTCCCAAAGAAGAACAAAAACCTTTCCAAACCCAGTTATCCCACATGCAGGAATGTGCCAAAATTACCTTTGGGGTGCCAGTATAGGTGGGTATTTGCTACACAAAGCTTCCTGGAAGGATCAGTTGTAGACTGAAGAACCGAAACCTTTAAGAGAAAAAGCAGTCTATGTTAAGTCTTGAATAGAGAGGTTATATATTTTAAAATGCACTAGTCAGCTTATGCCTTTGTGGCATAATCCAGTTCAAAGAATCTGATGCTTATAACCAATAAACTCAATTTAGGAGCTGTACTTTTCATTAATCCTCTATATAAGGTTTGGGCATCAGCCAAAATATTACCACTACATCATTTAACAAACATTCTTTCAACTGTGTCTGGTTTTGCCATATTTTTTCATAAGATATAGTTCAGGCTGTACCATTCTGAAATACTTTAATTTTGCATTCACTCTCTGCAACAGAACTGGAGCTGAATTTCCGTTTTTGGCAAGCAAATGTAGCATTCCATAACTGTTAAATTGAACAAAAATTTGGTGGTGATTTCAGTTATCAAGGAAATTCTGTCAGTCCTACTCAATTCATAAGCAGGAAACTTTTACCAGCGTTTCTGCAATTCCTGACACAGCTTTCTATCTTACACACTTGTACTTGCACAACAGCTCCGTGGGCAGACCCTCTGGCATCAGGAAGCTCAGACACCTGTCCAACCTTATTTGTCTCCCTCCTGTCGCTTGCTAAAGAGGCATTATAAAGCATACTCAACTAACTTTCTTAAAATTGATTTATAAGATCTAAGTTTTATAAAATATATTCGGACATATAAAAAGCAGGTAGTGAAAAACTGGCTGCCAATACCATCAGCCAGGAACCACTATCTGGCCCAGAATCTTAACAGGTGTCTTCATTTTAAAGCAAAATACTATTGCCTTTTTTTTACCAACTTTTGGTAAATCCATATAATGCAGTGCAGTAAGATCTCAATGTTTTGTTCTTGTTCCTAAGCTGATCTTCTGCTCCATCCATTACCACAGCTAACAGAGAACACAGTTCCATGTTTCAAATTCTTAATCCCTCACCTCCCTTCTGCTGCTTAAGGTTCAACAACACCGGCCCGGCTGCACCTGGAGACGGTGGGAGGAGAAGAAAGCGGAAAAAAAAGGGGAAAGAGAAGAAGGGATTCAAAGCTGGTACCTGCAGCACAGATGACCTCTGCAGTACCTTCTCCTGCACCAGGGGGTACTTGGCCAGCTGCTCACACAGCTCCTTGTGCAGCGGCTCTGAGAGCAGGGCTTTGCTGAAAGCGATATCGTGCTGGCTGAGGAGACTGAACTTGTCCCTGCGATAGAAGGTGGCCAAGCCCTCGTGCTGCTTCTCCTTAATCCTGAACAACCCCTCCAGTCCAAAAGCATCAAGCGCCGGGGCCAAGCTGTCCACGAAGACAGATTTATCCACCTCTTGCAAGCAGATGAGGTCGGCGCTGTATCCCGCCAGCTCCTTCTTCAGCAGGTTCTGGCGGTAGTCGATCTCCAGGGCGTACGGAGCACAGTAGGGGTAGAGCACGGTGCGGGAGAACTCCGTCTGCGCGTAGGTGTCGGCCAGGATGTTGTAGGAGACGGCACGGACGGAGCCGGGGCCGCAAACCTTCTGGGTGTAGAGGTGCCGGGCGTCGAAGGTGCAGGCGCCGGGCCCGGCCTCCACGGGGCCGCTGCTTTCCACCTCGCGGGCCGGGCCGTAGCGCTGCTCCCCGTCCCCGGGCGTGCAGCGCAGCTTCAGCCGCAGCCCCACCAGCGCGTTCGACGGCGTGA